>JAQBSW010004705.1:0-65889 GCA_029291075.1 Eudiplozoon nipponicum
ACCATTAAATAGTCATGCAATGATGACTACTGTTTTAAGAACCGGCCTTATGCAAAACAGTTTAGTGGAATTTGACTGCGTTGATAATGATGAAAAACGTATATATAATCAGATGGGAATCTGTAAATTGGTTAGAAAGGTGAGAAATTAGGAAATGCGAGCTCACCAAACAGATAGATGTGGAACCAAATATTTAATATTTTCGAAATTTATTTAAAGAAGAAGCAATGTTGGTGTAGAAACCCACATAAATGTTTACCGCTATGCTGAAATGTCTATCTTTTTTCTTCATCTTTAAGCGTATATGTCTATTTATTTTGAATAATGACTTGTGATTGCAAGCTTCCTCTATGGTATTTACAAAACACTAAAAACAAACTAATAATATACTCTATTTCATGCAATGTTGGATGGTAAAATTCAGATAATAAATTGACAAAACCAACTATGCAAATAAAGACTTTGATAACAGCATTCCAACTTTATGGGGTCGTAATTTGTACGCTCAGTCATCTAGTATGTCATTGGTTCACTTATCTGGATGGCTTTGCCGACCGTAAGGCTGGTAAATAATTTTTCCCAATCAAAGACATTGGGAGATCTGATAAAAGACTCTTCATGCTTCTAAAATTGATGCGAGATATTGTCTTAGAATGTTACATAAACTGTATAACGCGACGAATGTATGTTTGTTTTGATGTGTGTACGTCAACAACTACATAACAGCATGCATGTGTTGTACGACAACTTGAACAGGATGGTCCTAACGAGGGTCATTTTAATTATCTTATATAATTGTGGGTGGTTAGTGGTGGCCAGTCGACCATTTTAGAATCTTCCGTGGCAGTTGTCTCAGGAGCACCGACGACGAAAAGACGCAATTTATATATTGCTCAGCCTAGGACAATATGGCCGAACTCATTGTGCAGCTGAAACTGTCTGTTTGCGCATGGGCTCTAATCGCACTCCGATAAGTAAGTAGGGAAAGCTAAACTAATTGTAAACCACCTCGGCTGATTTAGGCTGAGGCTCTGCAAGGTAGTCGATCAGAATTAAGTTATTTATTTAACCACTTAAAACAGTTTATAAGTTGAATTTCATTAGACGATGGGGGATTATGAGATTAAAACGCTACACTTTTCCGGTGATACTCTTACACAATTTACATTCAATTATATGTTATTAAATACTGCTGACTTGGTGGGGTTTAACATTTATATCACTCGATAAGCTTAAACAACTGCTTTGGTAATTAAATGGTTTGTGTGGAAATAAATTGATTTACAGAGAAAATTGGTAATGCTAAATATATTTCATCAACGAATTAAACCAAAAATGGTGTAGTTAAACGAAAACATTACTTTATATAACATATATGCAAAGAAGCAGGTATTTTGAATGGTATTTTTTTGACAATTTTGTTTAATTTAAATTTATTTTTAAAGACCTGATATGGAGAGCATTTACTGCATCGATTCACGTAATGTAAAGCAAGTATACAACGACACATAACATTAAATGGTTTTTTGAAGTTCTCTTTAGATCCACTTAAATAGATGCAATTCTTTATTATTTAATCGATAAATTGTCCGACATTACTTTACTAAACATGTGATCTGTTTGAAAGATTGAAGCGGATGCAAGTAAAAGGACAACAGCAAGTGCGCATAGAAAACTCGCTTTTCCAAAACCTCCTTGTACAATGAAATATTCCTTATTTGGTATGGTGGATATAAGTCATATAATGGAAACCAATTGAAAAATATATTTAAGGGAACTAAATGACTCATTAATATGTGAATAATATTTTTTTATAACATAATTGTAATTGAAGTATTAATACAGATATACCGTTTATACAGAATGTAACTAACTAACTAATCAACGAGTTTGTTTTTTTTGTTAGTTAAGTTACGAAATGTCGCTAGTAGCCCCTTTTAAAATAAATTTGTGTCTACATACAAGTAAAATTTTAACTTTGCAATAGCCAATTTAAAATTCTTCTTAAAAACTAAATTTATGCAAAAAAAATTAAAATTTAAATCTGAAACAATAACTGTATAAAGATGTTTCGCTTTTCAAGGAATTCAAAAGTAGGTGTAGCATGTATACATCTTAGTTCGCCGCCATTTAGTCCACCACGTAGAAGTTAATAAAGGAGAGGTTGGAGTCCTAGTTAATTTAAAACGAAGACATACATTAAATTTGTGGGTGTTCTTAAATATGTGTAATTTCTTTTATTTAGAAAACGAAGCTGGGAAGATTATTGCAAACGAGAACTCTCGATAATTATATTTTTTGTTAAATTATTGATGTCAAGACAAGCATGACATAAGATAGCTGATGTCAATCAATTCATTATATAGTGTGAGTTAGCGTTGAAATCGCATTGTCGAAGACTTTATATGATGTTAGCTTCACTACTGTAGGTTTACACATTCGTCTAGGAGATTGTACCGTCCTATTATCCCACATTCTTCACCCAAATATAAAGTCGTTAAAGAGCGTAATACCGGCTCCTACTGATGAGTCGCCAGTAAGCACGAAACGAAAGTGCATGAGATTATACTTTCCATTCATGCTGTCTTTGGTTTATCCTTCTGGTCACCACTGAACTAATTTGTTACTAGCTTCGCAACATCTAATAAATACATTAAGGTCAAAGTGAATTGATTTGTTGGAATAAGAGGTGTTCAGACTGTGTTACAATTCTTAATTTTGATTAAATTTAGCTTAGTCGAAAACCAATGTGTGTGTACCTATTAAAACCTCCGCATCACGAAAATAGTTGGGTTGATATCTTTCTTAGGCTATGCATATCTTAAATATAGTGAGTTGGCTTTTAAGTAGCATTGTCGAAGAGATTATATGACGCTAACTCAATTACTGCTTGGATAAATAACCGTATAGACATTGAACCATCCAATTGACCCACATATGTGGACCAAATATATAATGGGTGTAGGGAGTATTACCGGCTCTGTACATTGTGACTTTGGCATATCATTTTGGGCTTGTTGGAACTAATTTCTGTCTAGGTAAGCAATACCTTATAAACAATTGCAAATTAACGCTCGATGTTTTAATTCTAAAACGCGCCTAAGTGCATAATTTTTGGCATAAAACAAACACGCTAAATTGCAAACAAATTGAGTTGGAAAAAAATATAATGTTTAATGAAACTGTTTACATGGATGCATTCTAACTAGCTTTGATTCTGCACCACTAGCAAAAACGCCGAAACTGCCATAGTAAAAAAGAAAAATTTTGTTTAATAATAAAGAGGAAATCATAAAAAATCTTGATATAAGAAGCTGCATATGATGTTCGGAAGCTGTTAATAACGGAAAAAGTCAGTATGTGAAATAGGATCATGTATGTTTTAAATTATTATGACTTAAAATGACACAGCGGATTAAGATGGCTTAATGAGAGTTAATACAAAATTAAACCAAGACAATTTTCGTCTAAATATTGGTTTTAATTGATATCAGTAGAGAGAAATGTATACCAATATTCCGTAACAATAAATGGCCTAAACTATAGGAAAAACAAATTTAAATTTAGATTTTATTTTTCGTTTTTTAGCAAACAGGACGGTAAATTTACAAATAAATTCATTAGCCTTAGCATAGTTGAATTAAATGAAAAATCTCATCACGCATTTTTGAAATTTGCATTGCAGCCCAAAATAGCGAGATAAGTCTGTAATAGTCGTAAAATACAAATTAGACATTTAAACAAATACTGTGTACTGCTAACGTATAGAAAACTATACGCTAAATTACTACGCTGTGTCAGTTATTGTGTAATGAATAGTATTGATTTACAATAAGAAATAAAAATTTCAAGCGTTATATTTTCAGGGTCTTATCTAAATAATAAATTACACTCTGCAAGGAGGCTAGCTATTATAAAAATTGAAAATGGAAAATATTTAAACTCCTCTTTAAACAATATTTTTAATAATTGCAACGTAAATATTCTCTACATGCTAGCCGTAAATGAAAAGTCTAATTTTATGTCATTGATGAAACAACCTAATTAACAAACTGAAAAATTTTTGTGAAGTGCATTTGACGTAGGAATGGAAAAGGTATTTTTTACATCTAACGAATGTTTTCGACATTATACTTTCCGTTCATGCTGTTTTTGATTTGTTATTCTGGTCATTTTAGAACCTATTTGTTACAAGGTGCGCAACACCTAATGTACAGTCTAACTCTGTTTCAACAAAAAAATATCCCAATTGAATTATGATTGGCAAAATCAAATCTATTGCAAATGGCGTATTTTAAAATGTATGGTTGCAAAGATCTAAACGTTATGCGTGTTTGCATTGTGCAAAGCGTTGCAAATAAAAAGACAATACCTTGTACGCATAAACTGTAAGTATCATAACATGTTTACACACTAACTGAACAAGTAGTGCATGACAAATGCACGGTGCATCATCTTGGATGGTCACCTATGAAAGTGATTTTAAGTGTAACTTGAAATATAGATAGCACAGCCGTATTACTTCATTCGGGAAACTATCACACACATACTGTGAGTATTGTGCAGATGACACAAACAGTACCCACTACATCTTTTCCTTAAACGAACTGCACCTAACCTGAAAGCAAGTTATTTCGGCCAAACGTCCTCTAATATAGCAGCGATCGACACTGGCACTCATGATATCTTCCGAATAAACATAATATTTATGCAATCCCTTATTAGCCAACTTATATGGATTTGTGCAAAATATAGTCGTACCTATTAGTAATGTAGTTGAAGAGGTAGCAAAAAAAGACTATTACCAACATCACTGAGTAATACTTTCATACCGAGTTTCGTCCTTACTGCCTATTCATCAATAGAAACTGCCAATTTTGATCAAAAGTTTATGATCGTACTAAACAGCGCCCTGAAACCAGTCGTAATCCTGCTCGTACGCCATTAATTACTTTTGAAACAAAACATGTCAGATGCTGGACGATTGAATCAGGTTTTTCCTGGATTTAACCCGGTGCGAAAATCGTTAAACGGTTCAAAATAGCACACAATCGAGTGTTTTTCTGTCAAGCAGATTGGCCATTATTTTATATGTTCCTCAACAGATTTGAAAACCAGCGACACCGCTTCGTTAGGCTAAAGGTGTTGCAAACTGAGAAAAAGTTACGGATATTTCATTCGATTCCGGTCGCTTTTCGATTTGCACTCGTCGTTGCATCTTAATAAGGAATAAAAATCGTCTTGGCAGGCCAATGTCTTAGGAAACTTCTATAATTTTCTTCGCCATTAAATATAAGGCCAATTTTTTGGGTATGTATTAGGTTTTGCGAACCTAGTAACAAATTAGTTCAGTTGTGACCAGAAGGATAAACCAAAGGCAGCATGAACTTAAAGTATAATCTCATGCACATTCGTTTCGTGCTTACTGGCGACTCATCAGCAGGAGCCGGTATTACGCCCTTTAACCACTATATATTCGGTAGAAGAATGTGGAATAATAGGACGGTACAATCTCCTAGACAAATGTGTAAACCTGTAATAGTGAAGCTAAAATCATCTAAAGTCAACGACAATGCGACTTCAATGCTAACTCACACTATATAATATATATACCGAGTCTGTAAAGGATACTAATACACTATGGCTATTGTGTTAGTAACTGATACCTTTTTGAAATCGATGAGTACCGGATACTAACACTATGGTTTCCGAGTCGGTACATGATACCAACCTGATGGATATAAATTTATGCTCAAGTTCACCCAAATTGAGAATTACTACAATTTCCGAACACCTGTTACTCCAGTTAAACCATACACTCTGGCCTTCATCGATATCAGTTATCACATTTCGCAGTAAGCATGACATCATTCAATTCAATATATTACAGTTAAATACTGTTTGTTGCGAATAACAAATATATATGCATTATCAAGACTTTATATGACATTAGCTTCACTATTACAGGTTTACACATTCGTCTAGGAGATTGTACCGTCCTATTATTCCACATTCTTCTACCAAATATATAATGGTTAAAGGGCGTAATACCGGCTCCTACTGATGAGTCGCCAGTAAGCACGAAACGAATGTGCATGAGATTCTACTTTCCGTTCATGCTGCCTTTGGTTTATCCTTCTGGTCACAACTGAACTAATTTGTTACTAGGTTCGTAAAACCTAATACATACTTGCATATATATTAGTTCTTCGCAACAAACAGTATTTAACTGTAATTTTATGGGTGTCTGGTGCAGCAAACGAATTAGACTCATCGTTCTTGTCGCTGTAAGCTGCTAATCAAAAATTGATTGCTTCATTACATACCATCGTTTAATCATTAACAAAGGCGTATTAGAATGCCTAAAACTATACCTAAATCTAACGGCTCAGGCAGTATTTGAGTTCCATTATTATTTCTGCCTAATAGAAATTGAGATATTCTCAAGTCACTACACGGGAGGCACAGAATTATTTTACGTGCGATTTAGAATATTTTATCGTGTTTTTTTCGAGTTTATGAATTATTGGTATTGCATCTTGTGGCAATAGCCACCTTTAAGACAAATAATGAACAAAGGGTCTTATCTAGGGTAGACAATATTTCAACACAAATTCCTCGCAGAAGCATAACCCGTATGATTTGAAGCAGTCAGCTCAATGATAAAAGCAGACTTCAGACTGAAGTGAACATAAATTAATTAATATGTGTAAATTTGTTTAATTAAATCGTTGCTCGTTGTGCGAGAAAATTTCTACATATAATTGAGTAAAAATAAAGCATTTGTGGTACATTTAAAATGTCTTCTGATGGGTTGGAAACGTTGATTCAGGCATCGACATCTCAAATGAATAATTTAACTGCAGAATTAGGCATAATTAAGGCTCGTCTGGACGATACGGTAATAATAAACACTGACGACATACATGTACGTGGACCATCCAACATAGGTGGACATAACAATGGCGACCGCGCCGAAGAGGAATCAGGAGGAAATATGCCGGCGTTTTCAGCCGAATCGACGAGTTATTTCAGACCGTCATCAGAGTTTAAGCCGATGCTGGCACCACTAGATGTGGAAAGGTCACAGTTATGGTTCGAAAAATTTGAAGCATCAGTTCGAGCCCAAGAATTTACATTGGAAGCACCTATTGTGCGTGTAGCTGTGCAGGAATTAGTGGACCGGGCAGTAGCAGTCCAATTGGAATTGCCGGTTGACCTCACGTATGAAGAATACAAAAGACGCGTGTTGGATCATTTCCGGGCCAGGCCTCAGGAAGTGTTCTTAGAATTATACAGCCTGAAACCATTAATGGGTGAGATGCCCATGGATACCATGGCACGTATCAAGCGGTGGTTCCCGAAGCTTAACGAGTCTTTACCCGGCTTGCAACCACATGAGGCCATCATGTTCATGCTGCTGGATCCTACCAGATACGGTGAAATATCCAGCGCCCAGGGAGGCCTTGAAGAGAGACTTCAGGCTCTTCAAAGTTCGGCCATAATTACAAACAAAGTGGCAGCTGCATCTCCACGCATGGGTCCAGTTACGACATCTGGCAGGAGCGACATACCGTATTGGAATTATTCGCGGCATAATAAGCAGTTCCGCGACAGAAGGCAACAGCCAGTGGCCTGGAAGCAAAGTCTGTATATAAGGACTCCAGCTCCGACGAATACGGCGTATAAGCGTCAGCAAAACCCATGTACTGCTCCTCGAGAACGGCCAGTGCAGTGGGGTAACAGGGTTCACAATCTCACAAATAAAGGTGGGCGAGAACAGGGCACAAATATTAATCCTTTGGTGGCTCTGACAAGTAGATCGAATGAAGACCAGCAGAACAAACAAAAAAGTGGTCCGAATCAGATGGCCTTTGAAGAAAAGGAAGTATGGGAAACATTGCCAAATGTAAGAATTTTCATTAAAGTTAAATTTTTAGAACTCTTCAACGGACAGCCAGTAATAATGCAATTGGATACTGGAGCTGATGTGTCGGTACTACCATTGACATGGCCATTGAACAATGTAAAACCTACGAAAGCAAGATTATGTCAGGCATCGGGCGCATCGATGGTTGCTGTGGGCAAGTGGGACACGAAGTTGTTAATAAATGAAAATGTCTATCATATGTCTTTTGTTGTTTCCAATACGCAAATGCCCTTATTGGGACTTGATTTCATTAGAAAATGGGTTAAGACGATACACTGTCAAAATAAACGTGTATGCCTATCGCGGCCTGAGGGAATAAGTTCAATAAAGTCTATATGTACCCCTAAGATGCAGAAGGAGACCAGTTGTCTGCCTGGGTGGTGGAAGAATCTTCAAACCCAATATAACATTATATTCCAACTGTCTGATTGTAGCGAGCGTCCAGGGCCGACGGTCGACCAGTTTAAGCTATGGCTAGAACTAAATGAAGGTTACGAACCACCAAAAGTATATGGTGCTCCTCCAAAGAAATTAGCAGCAGCGACTCGAGCAACCCAAGAAATGATAGAAGCCGGTGTTCTTGAACCGTCATCATCTGTTTTTCGTGCTCCGATGGTTTATGTTACGAAAAAGGATGGTTCGCTCCGACCGGCGGCTGATTTTAGGCAATTGAACTCAGTAACTAAACCGGACCCGTATCCCATGCCGGCTCTGCGTGATCTGTTCAGCTAGCGGGAGGCAAATGGTTCGCCGTGCTTGATCTTAAACAGGGATTTTGGCAAATAGGCGTGCGATCCGAAGACCGATGGAAGTTAGCGGTGAAAGTACCCCAAGGTCATTTTAAATTCACTCGGGTACCATTTGGTCTTCAGAACGCACCAAAGTGTTCCAAAAAATGATGGACTCTTTAGTGTTTGACTTACCCTGTACAACAGCTTACGTAGACGATGTTATTATATGGGCCACTACTGAACACGAATTACGTGTGAGGCTGCAGAAGATGTTGGCCAAAGCCGTAGAATGGCGATTACATTTTAATCCAGAAAAGGTACAGATAGGTCAAGAAGTGCGGTTCTTGGGGCACTTAGTCTCAGCAGACGGATGCATGCCGTTAGATTCGAATGTACAACCTATCAGGGATTATCCGGTGCCTACTACTAGAAAACAATTGCGCCAGTTTATTGGTATGGTGAATTTCTATAGACCATACCTCGCAGGGATGGCGGTTACGCAACAACCTTTATCTAAGTTAACTAGTGCCAAGATACCATTTCGTTGGACGGAGGAGGCTCAAGAAGCGTTTGTGCTATGCAAACAGAAGTTAATAGAGGCAACTATTTTGACTTTCCCGGTAGGTAATATGTCAATTGTTACAGACGCGTCAGATATTAGGATAGGAGCGGTGTTACAAGCTGACGGACGTCCTGCGCAATATATAAGTCGCACACTCACTAAGGCGGAATAGAACTATACCGTCACAGAAAAGGAATTACTTGCCGTACAATGGGCGGTACGGAGGTTTAGATATTTTGTCATCGGGGGACACGTGGACGTCTTTACCGACCACAAAGCGCTAGTGCATTGGAGATCACTATGTATTGAGAAGAAACGCGTACATCGAGCCATTGGAGAGCTGGAAGAATACGATGCATCAATTCATCATAGAGCAGGAATCGAGAATGCGGCGGCCGATGCGCTCAGCAGAATTTCCGCTGTGCGGGTTTCGCCGCTTATAAAAGTCTCTAAAGAACAGGGAAGAGATGCTACATGTCAGGAAATAGTCAATCAATTAAAAAACGGCACAGTGGTGTCTGCACCATATAAAACGTTGAGTCTACAGAACGGCCTGTTGGTGCGGAAAGAAGGACAAATAGTGCAATGGTTTGTGCCAGAATCTATAAGAACAGAATTAATGGCCTTTTGGCATGAAACGTTGGGACGTCCCGGCGCTGGGCGGCTCATTGAGACATTGCAGTCACGATTTTATTGGCCTGGCATGTCCAAAGAAATTCGTAGCTATTGTCAACAGTGCACTACATGCCAACGTTGTAAACCACAAAAACGAGAAAAAGTCACTCCGATTGCTTTCAATGCCACTGCACGGAACGAGTTTCTGCATATCGACCTGGTAGGTCCACTGCCGGTAGCTCGCGGCGGCGTGTCCTATGTGTTTTCCATGGTCGATAAGTTTACCCGATGGGTCGAGTTTGTACCACTGAAGATCACAACAGAAAAGATTATAACGTGCTTAGAAGAGCGATGGCTCAGTCGATTCGGTGCACCACAAGTTATTGTTACCGATCAAGGCGCACAGTTTGAGTCGAAAGAATTTAATCAGTGGTGCAAAGACCTTGACATAAAGCATTCCCGCACAGCCACTTATCACCCGCAAGCCAATGCGACGGCTGAGCGCGCACATAGGACGATGAAAGAGGTACTGCGATGTTGGTGCCACGAGAGCCCGGGAACGTGGAGAGACAAATTACATTTGGTCGAGCGGGCCATGCGCTTTACGGTCTCAACAGCTACAGGATTCGCTCCAACGACCATGGTCTATGGAGGACACATAAGACTTCCAGGTGAACCGGTAATCCAAGGATCCCATGAGCGCTGCACCATAGCGGATATTCAGGAACGACTAAAACAGTTAACTGAATTTGTGGGCGCCACAAAGCGACAAGGCTATGCAAGGCAACCGACACGCACTCGCCTAAAGGTCGGCGACTATGTCATGGTAGCGAAGGTCGAGCCATGGCACTGCAGGCTGTCAATGATGGGCCGTATCGCGTGGAGAGGGTGGACGCAGAGCACAATACTGTTTTTGTTAGCCTGCCCGATGGACCACGAGCTGTTGCACTGGATCGTTTAAGCAGAGTGCGAAAGCCGATTCCTGAGGGGGGGGGAAGATGTGGCAATGGCCACCTTTAAGACAAATAATGAACAAAGGGTCTTATCTAGAGCAGACAATATTTCAACACAAATTCCTCGCAGAAGCGCCCGTATAAGAATGAAGCAGTCAGCTCAATGATAAAAGCAGACTTCGAGCTGAAGTGAACATAAATTAATTAATATGTGTAAATTTGTTTTATTAAATCGATGCTCGTTGTGCGAGCAAAATTCTATATATAATTTAGTAAAAATAAAGCATTTGTGGTACATTTAAAATGTCTTCTGATGGGTTGGAAACGTTGATTCAGGCATTGACTTCTCAAATGAATAATTTAACTGCAGAATTAGGCATAATTAAGTCTCGTCTGGACGATACGCTAATAATAAACACTGACGACATACATGTACGTGGGCCATCCAACATAGGTGGACATAACACATCTCAATTTGGCAAATAATTAATGTTGTGTCATTTTAAAAGTACACTTTCGTAGAATTTCTGGGTGTCTTGTGCTAAATTTGTTTTATTATCGCAAATGCCTTTAGGGAACATATTTAAATAAAAATTTTAATTTTTAACAGTACGAAGAAATTCATGTCCGCCTGTTTTCCTCTTTCGACAATAATAATTAACAATCACCGATATTCTAGAAATTGGCTTGAAATGAATTTTCTGTAGACGTCACATTCGACTGCACAAACAGTTTTTATCTTTAAGGAAAAATATTCCAAAATGCCATAGAAACTCGATTTCAAATATCAATTTGATCAGGACACCAATTGCAAATGTGATGAAATGCGGAAATATTGCTGTTCTGATAGTTAATTTGGAAATATATAATTTCAAATAAACGAATGTGAGCCTTTAGCCAATGAAATAATATTGGACTGGTAATCCTCGAACTGAGTCAATTGAATAAATGCGTATATATTCACGAGGGCTACTACCAATGTGAATTACATGATTAAAAATAGACTATAGTTCAGATAGTTATGGCATAATTAGGAGGGAAAATATAAAAAGATAGCCTCATCATTCATAAAATTTTGGCAGAAATATTTACGTGAAAAACAAGGACCATTTAATTATTAATCATACAAACAAAGAAGAATGATTGTATTTGGCCCCGTCGGTAGAATACTGCATAAAATTCCATACAACTGAAAGGAAGCAGTATTGATTCTATGGGAAGTAAGTGCTAAACTTTAAATCCAGGGCAGGCTTTCAGACGCAAAATAGACTTCATATACCATTTTACTAGTCGTTTCACATAGTTAATTATCGACCAATTACATGCTGCGAATCGTTTTGGACCTTCTTTTTAATTGTCAGAGTAGGAGGACAACGGACTAAGCCAACAATATGTAAATAATATTTTACTATGAGTAAACGATCATGGATTGCGCGGGCGATGACAAACATAACATATAGGCTCTGTCTAACCATAAAAGATTAGTTAGTATATAACTGAAAGTCGTGTATCATGCAGCAGGGTGGCTCATTTATCAGAGTCACAGATTCCGAAGCAGACGTGCCCAGGTTAGTGCCTTGTCCGCGGCAAATTCTGTACAATACACGAAGAGACCCGTATAAGAAAAACTAGTCTAATGTATGTATTTCCTTTCAACATTAAAAAAACGCCATTTTATACTGACATAATTAGAATGGTGTTTATATGACTATCGCAATCTTAATTGAAACAAAACTTTACTATGTTGCGGGACGGATTAAAGACGTAATTGAAATCTATTTCCAGTAATTAATCTTGACAGTCGTATATGCAGCATATTAACGTCGGCAATATTTTCGGATTGATACATTTAACATTTTTTATTAAATAAAATACAATTGACAGCTTGAAGAATATTTAAATATAGATCAATTTTATTTTCTTGGTGAACAAGATAGAGTAGTTTAGCATAAGATACGCAGTGAATCACAATTAAATCTAACAATTGAGTGAAAATTCTGGCAAAAGATTTATTACATTGGAGACAACAATGCAAAGAGAACAGTTTTTCAAATGCATTCCAAATAAATATGGAAAAATCGAGCTTCTGACATAATCTGCCACAGTAAATTGTGCGATTTCATAACTGGAAAATCATTTTTACTCCAACGGGCTCCTGCAAACCTAACGAAGGCAGTTGATTTTCCGCTGTAAATATATTTAGAAAGTCTACAAACTTTTTTATGATTTGGAATTTCCATTTGATATCATCCTTATGTCCTCTAGCAAATACACGTTCGCACCCGTAGGCACACATTTAAAAAATTATAAAACTTGTAATACGCATACGTCTCTTCTTGCCAAAAGTTGGCCAAATGTGTCTCCTGTTTGTAGTTGCTCATATATACATAGCGATAATTTTCGTGTTCAAACAACATTGAGTAATGACCATTTATATTTTATTTTTTAATTAGATTAGTGATCGATAAGCACAGTATTAGGCTAAATTATAATTATGATTTAATGGCTTTAAGTTTCTTCAAATAGGGACTCATTCATTTCACCATTTGTCTTCACAAATATTAACGAGATGGGCAATGGATAATAACAAGCTGTGAGGAGAGACAAATTCTGAATGAATAATACTCGATTTATCAATGAGGAGATTTAAAGAACAATGGAACCGGAGTTCCGCAACTGATAAGTGGGGCCGTTACAGTGAACAATAAATAATTCTGATACTTTATAGCAAACCTTCTATGCAACATAGTCAATTGCAACAAGCGTTTACATCTTAGGTCCACATTCTTATACCCTACATTCCTAGACTTTACTCCATATACCTTTGCTGATGATCTGCTCACGACATGAAAAATCGCAATAATAACATCAAGTGTTAAGTTTAAAAGCCATTTATCACCTGTTTTAACAATTCAATTTTGTTATTTCATGAGCAAATAAGGAGATTTGGAAGAGCCTAGAAATATGCGGAATAAAAAATTAGACAATGTACATAGGAGTTTTGTTGCAAATACGAAGGATCAGTTAAGTAGACAATATCCTGTAGCGGTAAATGACTCGTTTATGCAAAATATAGGTACGAAATATAACTACCTGACAGTCAAGCTGAAAACCCACTATCAAATCAAAAAACAAATATTAAGGCAAGTGACTAACATATAATTTATTAAATTTAATCTAAAAATTATTATGTTATTCCTAAATTTTCTAGATTTAAAATTCGTTATAAACTAAACTATAAGAGATTGTCTCTTAAACATGACCTTTTTCTAAACAACTTAAACGATTTCGCTCATAGTTTAGGAAACATTCATTTGAACTGACTTTGACGGCAACAAAAGTAAGTCCAATTTGATTTCCTTTTTTGCATGCCGATGTATTTTATTAACAGAGATTTAGACATGATAGTAAATTTGAAAATTTAGCCATATATAAACCTTCCGGAAACAGGGTTATTTCAACTCAAACTCGTTAAAATAGAATTCAGTGAGTGTCAGTCGAAATTGCTTAAACGGGTTTTGAGCACCGCTTTCAGGTTTGGGCATCACAAAATTATAACTACCAAGGCCATTAAAAAAAGTGCACTTCGTCTCAGAACATATAAAATGTCAAAGATTCGATGTAAAAAAATTGGCAAATATTTTTTTTCTTGTACCTGATATGAATCCATGAATGAAGGTTGAGATTATCGATAAGCGCAAATTAAACGGAAACGATAGTCTGGAAAGCTTAGATATGATATCAGTTTAAACCAGTATAACGGAGTGCAAAGCACTTGAAAGTTTCTTGCGTTTCCAGATTGGTCATCAGTTGATTAAATGATTTGAAAATAAGCGTGGTATAAACACTTGTCCCTTTATGTACATAAATTTGTCAGCATAAAATAAGTATTTTATATTGGTGAAAAGGCAATTCATCCAGTAGACTGATTCGTCCCTATAGGGAACTCATCACGTACTATCCAGAAATTGCCATGGACAAGGCTTGAAACCTAGCACATCTGCTTCTGAATCTGGTTCTCTATCCACTGAGCCACCCTGCCTCATATTACTCCCAATTTTCAGTTATATACCAACTAATGTTTCTTGGTTAGCCTTTCCTTTACGTAGAGTCCATATAACATCACTTTAGCCCAAAAGGTCTAACTAACAGTCCCCAATCTGTAATTATAAAACAGATACCACGTTACATGTAGAAGTGTTATTGAAATGAACATATATAAAATAAAACGAACATTGGGTGCTTGGGCGGATTACTTTTAATCAAGGTTGTGATCTTGATATTAAAAACTGAAACACCATGTTCATAAATTTGTCAGTATAAACTAAGAATTAGTTGGTGTAGAAAAGGAACATAGAAGCGAATGTAAATATGAAAAAGTTGACAGAAGAAATCTAGCGTGTAATACGGTGAAGGATGGAAATAAAATTAACTAGTATGTTTGTAGATACCAATCAATACGTAGTTGTAATATTACGGAAAGATTTTAATTCCATTAGGAAGTGACATAATGAATGAAACAGCGATGAAAAATCCCTACGCTTGATTTTGAACACTGAAATTAATAATGATAGGACGCGAAAATCACACTATTCCGATTTGAAAACTCATCACTAAACAGTAAGAAGGCCTGATTAAGAAAAGCTTGTATTAGCTGAACACACTAAGAAACACTTAATCGATTTTGTGATTATTTAATAATTATATTCTTCACTTTTTGTTGCCTCATTCTATCTGTTAACTTAGGTTCCTTACAAAATGTATAACTTATTAATAAAGCTTTACGTTTAATATCACATTTTCTCTGCAAGTATGCTTTCATATTTCTTTCAGTAGATATCTTTGTAAAAATTATTTTATGAATTTCATTTATTTTAACTTATTATTTTTTTAAAAATTTACATTACCTTGCCCACATCCTAACCAGTGATGTCAGCAATAATTTAATAAATTAAGAGGGTAAGAATATTAACAATAGTCAGGCACGTGAAGAGGAATATCGACATTTAATCACTGTAATTTGACTGAGTAACATACGCGTGCAGGTATTTATATCTAACTTAATTCTTTACGGCCATAAATGCACACTCATACATAGCGCGTGCTTATCTAATGAAATAGTTATGAGGTCACTATAATATCATTTCGATGAATGCATCAACGCGGGCAATTACGGTTATCTGAATGCTTTACGCTTGTACACATACACAGAAAATACATGCATGATGCATTCTTGTAAAGCGAAACGTTAGTAATTATTATGAGATCTGCCGGTAATTATAAATGAGGCCGTTCAAAAAAAGTTTCCATTTGTTTAATTAGATATCAATTTTGTGACATCATGAGTGGGCTGTTGACAGGGGGACTCGGAAGAAAGTCCGTAAATATACGACATCACAAATTAAATAGAGGACACAGACAACTTGTCGCGCACAAAACGGAGTACGAATACACAGTTAAAATGACAAACGCGAATAAAACGTAAATGTTTAATATTTTTTACCTGAAGACTATTTTTACGTTCATTTGACGCATCCGCAGCAGACATGATTATTTTTGTCTAATTCAGAATGACAGATGGAAAACGGCCGCTCGCGTGGCGTTTTTGTTGGGGTTAGAAGGCGTTGCGGAGAATGGGCTAGTGGCGCTTTTGATTCAGATTGTTCATCGTCTTTGCTTAATGGCGATGACTTCTGCTTACCAAGGAACAACTTGGCTTTGGAAATATTTGTTTGGATGTCATCTTTCAGCGTTTTCCTCTTTGTTTTTTCTAACGTGTCACATTTGGCAGAGTCCGAAATCTTGAACTTCTCATTTCGCTGTTCACCAACTTCGCTCTGATTAACCGAATTAAACAAAACATGTATTAATGATCTAATCTAATTGATTTAAAAGATACCCTGCTGGCATTAGTGTGGTTAGATCTTCATCTTGAAATAAAATAATCCGTAGAAAGTGTTGGAATAAATACGCTTTTCAGGTGAGTTGTAAATTTTTTTTGGTTATGAATGAAAGCAAAAAAAGTAAAGTTCATATATATATATATATATATATATATATATATATATATATATATATATATATATATATATGTGTGTGTATCTTTTGATATAAATTAAATCTTACATATTGGCGAAATTGAAACTCAATTTCTAAATTAGTTTCTTCCTAGATGGACCAGGATTCCTGTAATTGTGGATCATATCTAATGACAGTGTCACCATAATCAGACAATTCATCACCTACGCGTGGATTACGGGCGTTGGAAAAAAATGCATTGAGTTCATTTGTCACTGAAACCATGCGTGCATCTAAATTTTTTATTCCTATATATTTTTTTCTGTTAGTCCTTGTTTCACGCGGAAAATTAAGATAATCGTATCCACATAAAAATCCTCGAAACTCTGGTGAAATAAAAATTGTCTTTAGTACTTCTATCTATTAAAAATCATCTAGCTAAAGCCGATTCAACATACCATATTGGATAATTTTAAATGATAAATATTTTAAGGAAATTGATCCTATTTAAAAGTTATCAACAGATTTAAAAAAAATAAACTTTCTATTAACGCAGATAGTGAAAACTAGTATGCTTCGTTTTATAAAAAAACATTTCTCGTATTATTGAGTAAGTTTTATTTCAATTAGGCGTCATTAATAAAGTAAATCGAAGTAGAATAACAGGTGAACTTTGAAAAAAGTGGCACTTGTAAATAAGCCACTGCGTTTAGTTGGTGAAAGGGATTTTAAAACGTTCAATAGTGATGGAGGGCGGAATTTTTGTTCTGCATTTAAAATGTTGAATGTTGCCCCAATATCTATTGCTACGTAAATGAAAAGAATATGTTTTACTAATTAGAATATTACAGTGTCGTGTAACATTTTATCTATGGAATATATTTCACGCGTCAAGAAAAGATATTAGGGTCAAGATGATATTTTAATCAAGGTTAGCAGTATTCAAAGAAAAAATCTCGTAGATTCATCGCGCAACTTGCCTTGCGGCGACTGCATTTTCTGTCTAACGCAACCGGCTTAAACAGGCATGCAGCAACGGCACAGTTCAAGTTTATAGCCGAAAGTAGAAATATACATCCGCGCCACGTGTACGCATCAATCAGTCGTGGTAACATGAAACCATAGATGAAGATACCTGCACCACTTCCAGACATAATAATCCCGGTTGCTGTCGCCCGCTTTTTCTCAAACCATGAGGCCACAAATGTCGCAGAAGGCAGGTAAACCAAGCCAAATCCAATGCCTTGGATTAGAAAGAAGGGTGATCAAATGATAGGAATCAATTAATATGCCTTTCTATATGCGCATGTGCTTTACTCAGTGATAGAGAAAAATAAAGTCCTGAAACTAATTTTACTGTTTTTTTGTACGTAAAGACATGTTGACACGTTAACTATTCTCAAAATGAATATAAGTATATCGAATTATTGCAATAATGGACATTTCCTATCAAATATTGTTTACATTTACTTTATGTCAACACTATTTGCTGTAAAAATTTAACCTGATTCAAATTTGGCACTTCATACTGAAATACATTTTTTTTCAAAATAAAGTTTTATACATCAGGTCAACTTTTATTCAGATAAAAATAACCAGAAAACTTTAAACAAAATGTACTAAGCAAGTTTTAAAAGTCAGATTGGAGCGTGCTTATGTGGTTAAAATTTAAAATGCATTATTTGTTTACCAAAAATTCATTTCCCAGTAGTCAACTGAAAAATTAATTTTTTTCTTGTGTAGCCTGGCAAAGATCGATTATCTGCTAAAATTCTTCGTTTTTCGTTAAAACATTGCAACACCCATTCGCCAGAGTTTTCTCAAGTTCCACTATCCATGAAGGCACTACGTTCAAGAGAGTCCGGTCACAAAAATGTCGGACTTGGCCCCATTTGGATTATTTTGGCGCAGACGTAGGCACCGAACAAAACTGGGAAAAGGGAGTTAGAATAAATTATCTATAAATTACAGTGGTGAAACAACAACAACTATTTGACTTTACAGGACGCAGTTTTCGATTTTAAACAACCTTCGTTAGCGGTCTGATGCATATGATCCGTCGATCAACATTTTTAAAGCACAGATATTCCAGTTAGACTCAGATACAATGTTAAAGATGCTATTCGAAGGATATATGTGTTTATAATGCACGTTACAAATGTGCGAGTCCAATAGAATTTGCCAACTTCTTGTTTATCCTCCGGGAACTCACAGATTCCTATTTAACTGTACAAAGTTTACAGTTCAAACAACGGTGGTTGGACAATGTATAACATGGCATCGAAAACATAATTAAGGAATAGATATCTAGAGGAAAAGTAAAGGAAATACATTCTGGGCAATTTGAAGCGTGTCTGGCATAATATGCGAAGATTTAAGCTACAATATTTGATCAATAATTAATTTTGAATTGACACTGTATATAAAATTCTAATTTATTAATACGAAATTTCAAGGTGCAGACGAGAAAGAACGAAGAGAAGAGAAAAACTCGATATTTACGTATACATTATATATTGCAGAATTTTCGCATGCATTTTGTATGCTAGAATAATTTAACTCAAATCGATGTGAGTTTCCTTAGTGCATTATTGTCTTTTCTCAAACTATATAAACGAATTCACTCGAGCAGAAACGACGTGGCGTTTTCATATCAGGAAAATGAAGAAGTAAATGTATTTGATACGACGGACTATCGCATTGCCTTTAATATATTTTGGTTTCACGTATAATCCACAACAGTACACATCTAACACCATCTATCTATCACCTAAGTAAGCGTTGCGCACGATGATTCTTAGCATAGCGAACGGTTGATATCTACTTACTAGCATGGTAATTGACTGTTTCCCTACTATTTTACACATTCACGTGAAAACCGCTTTATACCGTTTTAACTGGATTAGAATTTGACAAGTTTGGGCGTAGTACTGGCTCATGCGGCCGTGTGAGCAGTACGCATAAGCTGCACGCTGAAATTGGCGTACATATTAGCAGGCAAAAATTAGCGAAAACGTTAAGGATTATCAAGTCCTCAACACACTTGAACAAATGTTAATTCTCTGAAACCAAAACTGTATAAATCTTCAATACATTTTGCTATAATATAGTAAATGCGATGCAAATTTATTTAATACGGCTAATCGCCGAAAGTGTGTAAAGCTTGTGCTTGAATGGCGGACATTTGGTATATTGCTTCTCCTTAGAGGTAATGCCTATACAGCCTTGAAAATTTCGGCGTTGATAAAATGGATAATTGGTACAATATATTCAGTGTGTGGAAACCGTGATTGCTACGCAAACGACTGCCATTCGAGCTTCATATATATTAATTTGTATTATTATTGCTATAATATCTAAACGTAGATGAAAGTGTAGCTTCTGCTCCAACATACTGCTCGATAAAATATATTATGAATTAGTGATGTGGAACTAACTGCTACCGATCAATAGATCTCCACCGGGAAACAAAAGCGTAGGAATACATATTTCGTTCCATGTGGATTAGGTGTAAACGCCTTTTCAATCTAATTATCTTTGAAAAACGAACAGCTAGGCTGCAAAATATGCATGTATCCGGCTATTGAACGAGGCCAGAGATGCAACCATTTGTGCTGATAAATATCAATTATTCTAAGAAATTTAGACTGCGCGTGATCTCTTTGCTTGCCTGGCTAAATTTCAAGCATAAATGGTTGACTGCACAATATTTACTTCAAGCGGAAGGCTTGTTTGCATATTCAAGCATTGATTATCGGGTTAAGCGTCAGAATATTTTCTATAACGGTGTAACTTTTATCAGCTAAATATCTTAATTACATAAAAGATAAATATATTTAATGAATGCCTTTAAATTTTGAGACAAAAATAACTAACGAAAAATATTACTAATCTTTTAAGCAGAAATAAAAGAAACCGCTTCTATTAGCAGGAAAATTATTTATTTCACCTTCCGTTCCAGTATCTGTGACTGAAGAAAATTATATTTCTCAATGAGCGAATCAAACAGAAACTTTGAAATGACAGATAGAAAGAGAGATATATGAAATCCAATTCAGGCTCAACGCCTGAAATTAGACTTCTTACTTACATACACTTTGACAAAAAATTGAAGGGAATGCAGAGAAATGAATAGACGTTTCTGGTAAGGATAATTGTAAGGATAGTTGTAAGGTTTCAATAATATGTTAATCAGTTGCTGACGTGTATTTCACATTCGAGTGAACACACGTTAACATTGAAAATGCATTCATAAATTGATAACGTTTTGAACACAAGCATATTGGTAAGAACATTTAAATGCGACTTTTATTTTTCAAATTAAGTTTTCACATATTTTGGCATAAAAAGTACATAAAATATAATATTTCCCGGTAATTTTAATGAACGTAAGCGTAATTAGCCTACAATTTAATTTAATAATCATAATAAGCCTTCGCTTTTATTATAAAATAATATTCTGCCTAGTTGCGGCAATGACAGCGCTCTCCCATTACAATTTTTAGTTTTTTTGCATCTATGCTATATCTTAAATATGTTTGTTTATTAATGCTTGGAGAAAATTATTGGTGAGAAAAATATGTGGCATCTGACAGATTTCTATTTTCCATTTATTATCACGGGAAAGGTACTTTTATTTATGTATAACCTGGCATCCATATTAGAATCGAGAAATTTTAAGGAAAAACTTTTAAATAGTTGTAGAATCTGAAATAATTAGAGAGAAGCACCTTGTTTATTAGTCACTGGTGGAGCCTAACGATTTTATGAACCATCAATAGCAACAATAAAGACATTGAATAAATTGTCTACGGTTACCTTGTTCACGAACTTCAATTTTGCAATTTAAAAAGCGAATAAAACAAAAACAACAAATATGAATTAGTTAAAAATTGTTCATAATTTTATTTATTCTAAATTTTTGTGAACAAAATTCAAATTAGCTTATTGATTGTGTGGGATGGTGCGCTCATTCAAAGCCTAACTCTTATTTCCCTCAAGTAGACGTTTATCACAAATGATATCTACGATGGTTAGAGAGATCCTTCAGTTTCACAACATATAATTGTAGTAAATAAATATATTTGCTGCGCGTATAGCGAAATAGTATACAAAAGCATTTTTTTTAAATGAATTCAATTGATCTTGAAGGAAAATTAACAATGTAATTATGAGTTTAGACATTTTGTAAGTATAAAAAATATAAATTGATAACTACCTTATCTATGAAAGCATCAATTTATATTAGCAATTAATTACTGAAACACAAGAGCTGGTAGAACTCAATGCAACTTTCTCTTCAAATGAACATTCATAAAGATTTACTGAATAAAACGTGAGTTATAAACAATGACAAGCATGTTTTGAAGACACTTTATTTAAGATTATATATGAAGCTCCTAATTATTTACTCGACGAATTAAAAATTCAATAAATAATCGAAAATATAATAAAAAATACTGGTTGTTACAGAAAAGAGTTAGATAATGTTTACAGTGAAGGAAAAGATTCCTGAAATCGTTTATTTAATTAAATAAAAAAGGATACTTAGTACTTTATTTAAGTAGGACTGGTCAATTACTAAAATGCTAATCAAAAAGAAAGTTGGATCAAACCGTGTGTTCATCGAGAAGAATTTTCCTGCTATAACCAAATAAACGTTTATCACAAATAACAATCTAGATGAGGTGGATTTTCTTGTATTTCAAAGTCATAAAATGATATTGTAGTTGCGCAGCTGCACAAAGTGACTGTCTGAACATATATGTATTTCGTAGTTCAGATTACTATCTGATTAAGTGACAGACTGGCTGATTAATTTAATGCAAAATGTTTCTGCTTTATTTAAACGCCAACTGTAAAATATTTGCCTATTTTTCCTTTACCGTACGTATATATTTTGTGTGCATTTTTAATGATCAGAAATATAAATTTCGTTACGTTTTTGAGGGATACTAATTTAATGTATACTTGTAATTTACTTCCTCCATACAATATGTAGGCGGTATTCATGATAATTAGATTTTATCATTCGAACTTCGTCTTATAGTTACATTGTGTATGTACTTTTATAAATCGAATTCTCTATTATGTGTTAACCTAGTTTGGCGTAGAAAGAGAGTCGCGTATAAACCATTTGTAAATTTATTGTTTGAACTTTTAGCTTACACGTTAAAATTTTAATTGTATTATTACACCGTTAGTGGATTATTCTTTATAGAATGGTGTAATGAGGCTGTATATGCCACCTTGGTGATACATATTTTCAGTCTCGAATGCTTATTAATAAAAGCCGTTGAAGAGTCTGCCTTCTTCATTTGGACCGGAGCATTGGCCTAGCTAATTTGGGTGGAGCGGAATAGGCCTACATTAAAGGAGACAGACCACGAGGGCGTGTCTGCTACAGGATGCTGGAGAAATTTGTCGTGATTCAACAGGCGTATCACCTCTACAGAAATAAAGCAGCATATGACAGAAACTGTCATGTGCATTTTTCTTTTTCCGAAATTTAATATACAATGTAAATCTAGACATCCTTAGATTACAAACTGGTGAGATTGCTTTGGCTGTATGAACGCGTGACCTTGGACGTGAGTTTTGAATACTCGTACTTTTTTAACGTAATTAGGTAAATCAATTTAAAAGCTTTAGATTAACTAATTATTTTATTAACGAGGTATATTAATCGAGATGTTCTATTTTACAAAGATTGGGTCATTAATCCTTTGCTGCAGAAACCTACTTTTCTAAAATTAGTATGCCACAATGAAAGAGTATTTCGGATTTTACATTAAAAATAACTGTGTAAGGAGGATTGCAGAAAACTTTCAATGAATGTAAAAAAGTAATTTAGGTGTCTTTTACAAGGTAAGACACATTAAGTTTAGAAAACATTGACTGAACCGGTAGAAGAAAAGAAACTTTAACTAATCAACAAGTCTGGATTAATTATTTTAGAATATTCACCAAAAGTAGTCAGAATTGCCGAAACCGTGGAACCGGTTTGGAGCATTTATTTGAGATTCATTTAACTCGAAGCCTGCGGCATGAAGCTACGCATTATATGAAATTTTCTATGCTATACAAGATTATTCCTTTCTTGCTTCCTTAAATGAAGTAGAGTACCTTGAGTATTGTTTACAACATAAAGATAAACATGCCTGCGAAGATGTTCAATGAATAAGTATCAGTATTTGTAATGAAATAAGAAGACAAGCGAAGCAGTTACACTGTATGTTACAACAAATCCTTCAAGGATTGCGCTTATTTAAAAAAACCCTCTTAAAATGTCAATTATAAACAAACTGAATACTTGCAAAATAATGTAAATCAATATAATATTATAGTTAAAAGCTAACGCGTGTTTGAATCAGTTCAGAAGCCCTTTATGTTTACACAAAAGGCAGGAACATCTACGAAATGATAAATTCATTATGAAGAAAAACTTTTAAAATGCACAATATGTCGAACAATTCTATTTCATCAATAATTTTATTCAATTAAAAAGTTGTGCCTTGAATCTTCATTGCGAAATTTCATGTGACTCAGTATAATTTAGTTTAAACAAAATTTTTACGCAACAGGATATTTCATAATTATCAATATTGTGTTTTTTAAAACGGCAGCTGTATTCTAATCTAGGGCTTTGTTTGAGATTATTTGGGTCTGTTTTTAAAAGCCCTTTCTGGTAGTTCGGTAACAAAGAAATATTTTGAAAGTAATATAACAAGTACCGATTCCTTGTAATTTTTTTCATTTATGCCAACTGATAGAACACCTAACATTTATTGAAGTTTCACAATATAAACGTGTGGCAGTAATGTGTACGCGTGTGCCTTGGCCTATTGGTGTAAGTTATACGACATGTTCATCTAAGTGCTACTATTGTGATCTCATACAACGTCAGTAATTTTTATAAGATTTCTTTCGTTTCACTTTATATTTACCGAATATTTAAATAAATGCAAGAAAACACACACACACCAAGTCCTAACTAACGTCTACCTAATGAGCTGTCCGGTATATTTATGAGATATACAAATTAGTATGAATTCAACAGTATGAACAGAATAAATACATGTTTTCTTACCTATCAGAAGTTTTTGAAATGAGTGGACCTTTGAAAAGAATGCCAAATTATCTGGAGCAAAGACTTTAACGGGCTGCAGTAGTTTTTGTTGGCAACAAAATCAGATAACAGTTAAAATGAGTTATTCTGCTCATCATTTTCATTTTTGGTAGAGATAATTTTTAATTCATTTTGTAAAATAAAGTAAAGCAACCAAAGTTTGAGTTTGACTGCTTGTATATAGTAAAGGAAAATACGCCAAACGAAAACCTAACTTCAATAGTTAAGGTTCAGGTTATACGGAATTTTCAAGGCCTTTTGTTTTTATACCGAATATGTCGCAATGCGCAGTTTCTTTTCAAATATAGCCTTTAAAACACACGGATTTCTCGAAAAAGATCGGTGCGGGTATGGCGAAATAGTACTCATTTCAGCAGCCTTTTTTAGTATAAAAATCGGATAAAGGTAGCGAAATAACAAAATAGATTGACTTTATAAATTTGCGGATTCATTTGTGATTGTCAGAGAAAGAAACGGCAGAGAGCTGCGCATTGCACCCATTCTCAATTGAGACAGACTTTTACATCAGTTAAACGGAAATTAAATCTAGACAGGAAAGGAATTCAATTTTATAAATTATATATATATATATATATATATATATATATATATATGTGTGTGTGTGTGTGTATGTGTGTGTGTGTTTATTCATCAGAAGTTAAACTTAATTTCCCTTTAATTTTTGAAATTCTTAATAAAAGGAACCAGATTCTGTAGTAATGGTAAATTGGCAAAAAGTTGTCCTTTAAACAGAATGTGCACACCCGCTTCTATAATACTTTTTTGCTCTAATATGCCAATTTTTTCTAAGATAACTTTATAAATACAAAATAATACCTCAACTAAATATAACAAATGCTAACACAAGGAAGACCACCAATGCAGTCACCAACTGAATACTACCTGAGCCGGATAAAAGCAACAGCTGGGCTAGTGTTCGTTCAAAGCAAACGACTAGCGTCTTTCATAAAAGAATTTTACAAACAAATTGTCTAAATTTAAAGCTTCGGCGTTCTTTAGTCTGTATTATCAAAGCTATTCTTGGAAATAAAACATATCCACCTTTTTAACACCAAGAGTTGCAAATCAATTGATGAGCGAGACCAAAGGTATAGAAACTCTACACAGGAGGCTTGAGTCACCGAAAACTACATTTATAAGTGAGAGTAATCAACAAGGATTGCCTGTTGCTGTGTGGCATACTTCTTCCACAGCTAATCATCTATTAACAGCATGTTAAATAAAATGACCAATGTTTAAAGAATCAGTATGTTGGGCAGTCAATTTGAGGCAGTCACAACAAGCAAAATTGAGTAAAGTAAGAAAAGCCTTAACGCGTGAGTTGAATTGGTCCACATAACTTGCTTCTATCAACATATTAAGGAATATCAACATCAACTTGTGCAGCATGAATGACTATTAAACTATTTCGTTTTTTGTTCTTATTGTACGTAATTATAAACCTAAGTAAAACACCTTGCCATTCGTAAAATTCCGCATGCAGTCTAACACTAACAACTTATTTACCGATGAAATGACAAAAAATATAAACATGAAAATTGTAAATTCGATAATTTTGTGTATTAAAATCAGGGCAAAACTATACCTCGTATTTATGCTAGTAAACAAAAAAAATAATGTTGCAAACACGTGTCTGGGAACCATCCTTGCTAATGGCCCAAAATTGTTATGTAGGCGTGCAGGCTATAGCTTAAGTGAAACTAAAAATCGTGGTGTTGAGTTTCTATGTCATTGTAAAATTTAAGTTTGTGCATTTATAGATATGTGCGCATATGGGTATGTAATTCACGAAGCTGATAGCAAATTGTGTGCCGCATCGACCCAATTAAAATAAATGATTGGTACATTTTAAATCGAAGATAACGATGGATGCAGGATTTGTTTTTTATTTTTAAAGTTGCGCCTATTAAAGCAAATCTAATGGTAGACACAATTAAATCAAGATAGACTACAAGATATTTAACGCATTTTGGCACAATTAACGCTATAGAGCGTGTATTAACGTAGGTAAGCATATCAAGCATTCATTTAGCATCTATTGGATACGCGAAAAACGCATGAGTTATGCAAAATTACAACTAGTAGACCGAAGACCAGAAAGCTGATTCGGGCATTACCTCATTGAAATAAGTATTCCTATACGGGGACACTAAGTTATGAGACGGTCAGAATGAAAACAAGATGTTATTACCTGAACGCATGAGATGCGAGTGTAGTGGCGAATTTTCAACAGGTGTTAGCACCACGCAAAAAATACACTTAACATTTGTTCATATTATACGGAACACAGGGAGGCTGCCACATTATTTCATCAAATATATAATAGTATGTCTACTTGGCACGTGAACTTTCGGATGATTAGGCGGTAAGCACAAAATGCTTTACTTCACCCGGTTAAAGCTTTTGATTTTGCTGAGATTTACATATAATTCAGTTCCAATAAGAAGTAAATTTGTTAATAGGTGAGTAATGATTTTCTGTGCTTCAATAGATTACCTGATTAAAAGAACAGTTGAAGCTGCACAACGAAACCGGACTCACGTCGACCATAAACGTTTGGCTTCAATATCCAAAACATCAGATTCATAGGAGCTTGCTGAATAACTGTTCGGTCACCTCTTACATTTCATAAGTCAACATTACCACATAAAGCAACCAAGAAGGTGGTACAAATTATCCTGGTTTGACGGTTCGCCTACCCACATGTAGTGTGGTTGTATAGTAAAATTTACATAGTTTCAATTTGTATCAGTCGCGCGATAATTCTTTTCATGGAGTTCAAAAGTTTACTAAATTTTTTGTCGAATGAATCCGCAGGTATTATCAAATCTGATATATTCGTAGCTCGTTGATAAACTTATTAAGTTATTTACTCGACAGATCAGAATAAATCACATCATTTTTGCAATTTCTGTTATATTGTGCAATGTCATCTTTATAAATAATTTAATTTGTCTCCGTTTAAAGAGTATTTTGTGAAATTAGTTGTATGGTATTATCGTTATTTTTTGACGTTTTTTCTCAAGTTCATCTCATCCTCATTGCTTTGTCAGTTTCTAATCCAAATAATAATTGTTGCCAATAATATAATTTTATCACATTTGACGACAATGCCTGTAAGATGGACAATCTTGAAATAAATGTAAAATTACACAGTAACGCTTTTGCTTCACCTTGTCAATTGTTCTAATGAACATATGAACCAAAACAAAAAATAATTTTAAGAAATAAAAATCAGTCAAACGTCCATGTAATACTGAGCTCATTTGCGTTACTTCATTTTCAGCCTTATGGACTAATAAATATATTCATGTGTACTTTTTTTAATGTGGACAGTGTTCTATGTAAACAAAAATCATTTTTGCGTTCATATATTCAGTAAAAGCAGGTGATAAGATTTAACGTGTGCGCTACAGATTAATTTTAAATGTATTTATCAAATTCAATTCGTGTAATAAATGTTTAGTGTACTTGAAGAAAAACTAATGTATGTGGCTTCTGCGAGAAACAATATGCGATTTTCAATGATATATGATTTAAGTGCAGTTATTTTGGGCACATGCTACAACATTCACCTCAAATGCTCTTCCTAGTCCACGTTTTCACAATTTACTTTTATAATCCATGTTACCACTATTTTATTATAACAATGTATTTATAATATCATTAATCGATTCGAAGGCCATAGTTTGTATAAATTATTCATACATTTGGTACGTTTCCTACCTTTTTAGAAAGGGAAACTTGTTGTAACATGCTCACGTTTTGTAATCTGATTGAACGAATTTGCTACATAATTTCTATATTAAATAAGATGATTTGGTTAGTGAATATTATAATATTATATATTAAATAAGATAGTTTGGTTAGTAAATAAGTTGTCTATAGTCGGTTATCGGAGCAATCTCGGGACCTTCTGAAAACAAACTGACGCAGCTAATTGATTAGGAACGCGCACTGCGCTGGCCAATGCTCTGTGCTTCTCCATCGTAAGTAATCCAAAGATCACAATCGTAGGGAGCCCAAGATTATGGTTCGCCTACGAACAGTCTCCCTTAAATCCACAATCTGGCTAAAAACAACAAAAACTTCGGAAAATGGCTTACCCAGAGCAAAACTCAATTACGGGACGCGTAATGAAAATTTAGCGCGACCGTATAATAATAACACATAACTTATTTTAAACATTAGCTATATCCTAGGTACATTATGCTTTAGAAAGAAACATATATGCTAGCCTACCGCAACCAAGAATACAATAATAGCTGTATATTTAATAACAGATTTGTTTGTAATCGATCAGAAATAATAATTATTTTAAGGTGAAAATATTGGGCATGTTTGCTTTCTGCTTCGTAATTTATTCCAACTGGCCCTATGGAAGAAAATATTGAGTTAGTGTTGAAGTACACCTTAGAGAATTTGCATCATACTCAAGTGACTGAATTTTACTTTAAAGTTAAACTTACAAAGTGCTTGTCTGTCAATCAATAATCTTTTAGAAACGAAATATGCATGGAAGTAGAAGGCATTAAAATGCGTTATGCAAAATTAAACTTGTGTTTATATAATAACGAAAGATGGAATGCACCTATGACAAATGAAGCTAAGTACGAATTCTTTCTAAAGAATTTCCAGAACAATTTCATGTGTTATCTGTTAATAAGCTTCAACATCGCAAATAAAACAGCGAGCAACCGAGCATTGGACGCAGTCTTGATGGCTTACAGCACAGATCAGTCATACCAAAAAAGAACAGACTGCGCAAAATTAAAATACAATCAGTCAGTGCTCCGTGAAATTGAAGTAAATTTTTAAGTATTTGTACGAAAGAGTAACGCGTATTGGTTGACCTGACCGATTGAAAGCTGAGTTTAATGTTGTGCGCAGTTATCTGAACAAAGATTGATACTTCCTACATGTTATAAATAAGCATAAATGAATAGTTTCAGTTTTCTATTTGTGCGAAATAGATCAGGTAAAAGAGGATGTTTGTCTGCAATGTACAAATAAAGAATTAATGCAGACGTCTAATAGGAAATTAGCGTTTAGCATTGACTATAATTTATATTAAAGCTGATTCAGATTTTCCCCCATCCACAGGAAAATCTCATCAAGAATAAAAAACCACACGTTCCAATTAGCACCAAATACTATTTGCAGTCAGAAGTGCAACTTTTTACACTAATATTCAGTTTAAAGTCGCAAACAATTACACCGGAGTTTTTCTAAGCAATGAATTATTTATTTCGCACATAAAAAGTGCGTCTTTTTGAGATCCCATTTAGCCCAAACACAAGCAAATGCGATAAATGATTAAAAGCAAGGCCGCACGTTTAAATTTAGATTAAAGGAAAATGGGTAAACGGATTGCTCTATTCTGAGGTCAATTACGTAATATGAGCAATTTGAGCGAAAATTTTAATAAACGTTTTTGGGGATTTATATGAATATGAGGCTTAAGCGTTTGTTAGAAATAGAACGTTGAGTTTTATTCTTTTATATGTAAACCGGACAAATGATATTTAATTTAAACGAACATTGGTTGCGCGGGTGGTGATAACAATTATTATAATAAAAGTTGCGGTCTTGATATAAACACCTAACCCATTAATTACTTACATATGTCAGTATAAACTAAGAATTGTAGTGTAGAAAAGGCAATTCATCCAGTAGACCAGTTTCGTCCTTATTAGGAACTCATCATGTGCTAGTAATCTAATTTGATTAGTTTTGAGTCCTGTCCACGGAAAAATCTGGACAGTACATGATGAGTTCCCAATAAGGACGAAACCGGTCTACTGGATGAATTCCCATTTCTACACTATACAATTCTTAATTTATACTGACATATGTAAGTAATTAATGGGTCAAATATTTAATTTAATGGATAACCGTTATTTTTAAAGTAAATGATCGCAAATGCTTTAAATTTTATATTTCATTTATTTAAGGCGTCTTTAGCGGTTTATATATTCAATTTTAATTATACATGTAATGTCGCATGGGCTTGTAAGCAGTATTGCTTCAAGCATGAATGCTTTTAAGCCAAATGTAACATAATATCCATCAGTGTCTCTCATCCAACGGCGAAAGGATAGCCTCATTAAATAGAAATGTAGCAAGTTTACTGATGTTTTGTAATTTACCTTTGTAACTGCATAATAGGTTACTTCAATTAAGGAAAATATGTCCTCTGGAATCGGATTCATCAGAATACGCGGCGATCGATGTTTCATTGATCCGTTAACGAACACGCTTAAAATAGATTGTGCAGTTACAATCAGGGGTTCTTTATCTCATGCCAAAACTATCTACCAGCTTCATTTTATAACACACCACAAGCCACAACAATTTGACAGTGTACTACCTCACGAACGAGTGAAACAATCAATTACCAGGTTCCTCTACCGCAAACAAAGTAAGAGTAACTTCGAAAATAGTAATGTAGTCGATAACGCCAAGCCAAATGAACAAACGATCTACATATATGATCCGTAATATTAAACCAATAGACGTTTGTATCTTATAGATTTTAAAACCGTAGGACATTTATCGTGGGCGAAGATGTATCCGTTCTAATGCTCGAGGGAGAATTGGACGCCAAAATATCTCTGAGTGTATTGCTTGCGGCAACAACCGGTAATTACATTCATGCTTACGGCTGTCAGCGCCGAGTTCGTAATATTAGTTGATGACGCAATTTTTTTAGAAATTCATCGTGGCAAAGATTATACACAACAATCTTTGCTTTTTTTTCTAAAATATATGCTAATCGTTAATATAGCGAGCCAGGTTTTGAACATATTTTATTGCCGGAAATTCCGAACGTATGGTTTTCCACATAATACGGCCGTTAATGGTTCAGCCTTCAACCTAGTTATCCAATGATCTTTGGAATCACAAAGCCTTGATCGATGTTAGCAAACCAACGTTGCGAGGCACACTATCACCACCATAGTTCACCAAACGCGGTTAAACGGAGGCCATTACTACTTGACAAGCATAAAGACGCTGCAGAGGAGTTCAGGATTGCTTGATGAAAACATTAAAAACCATCAAAATGTTATTTGAAAACGTCTTTGCACTTGGTCTCCTAAACTATTGGATCATACATAGCTTGCGGTGATTATCGTACGATAAATATTGTAATGTAAACATACACATATGCCATCCCCACTTTTAGGATCTTAATAGAAAAGCTTTTGGGTAGCAATTTGATTTCAATGGCTGATATTAAGTAAATATAAAGAAAACATTGCCGCCATCGGATCATTTGAGTAGTCTACATGGCTTTTTTTATTTAAATACGTCACTAAAATCTTTCTCAGATTTACAGATTTACCTATCAATATGACTAACTAAAGTATTTCATATCTTGCTTGCACAATTATTCATAGTTAGGATGTAGACTTGCACACAAAACAACTTAGCAACCTATTTTCCAACTTACCAGAACGCACACGCAAAATCAACTTTGATGGGGCACAAATCCTACCAACCTTAGTTGATTTCTTAGGTCACCCTATCTCACCTCAAGCTATTCAGCCTTTGCCTTTCAAGACTAATTCGATTAAGAATATTCTGTCGCCTAATACTTTGACAAAACATTGAATATTTTTAGCGTTACCAATTAATAACGTAAGATCTTTACCGGTATATTTGTAAAACTCTACATGTTATGCGAGCAGTCAAAGACTAAAAAAGGACTAAGAAGGACTTCCGCTATTTGTTGGTGGTTAGATGAAAATGCATTTCGTCGAATCGAAGATAAATTTTTTAAAATTGCCACTATGCTAACAAATCCGGATTTTGAACAACCTGTTCTTTGCACAAGTGCTTCGGAATTTGCGGTTAGCGCCAATGACTAACAAGTGATCAATGGAGTTCGGGAGCCAATAAGCTCTGACTACTGAAATTTGCAACCGGTAGATGCAAAGCCTTTCGTCGGGAACTTCAAGATATCTGTGACGCAGAACACCACTTCATTAGCAAATTAGGCAATAAAAAATTCTTTTTTATTACAGATCAAGTCACTAATAGTCAGCATACTTTTCAGTGTAACGTCAACAATTGCAGAATACCAGGATAGGGTAGAGCTACCGCTTTCATGTCTAAAAAAATGGAACTTTGGCATGAATGTCAAGCAAAACATAATTGAAGACGCGCTTTCAAGGTGAGACATATGGTTAAAACAGCCTTTGATCATTACTAACTTACGGCGAACCAACATTGACGCTATCCAGTCTACTGACAAAAACATCCAGCGACGCTCATATTCATAAATCGGTAACTCGGCATTCTTCTGAATTATGCAGAATCCGGAGTGGTTTAATCAAAGTCTACTTTACGCGCATGCAGTCACGCAAACTATTTTGTCCACTAGCCTCCAGAGTAATGTTTTTGGTTCTATTAACTGAATTTCTCACCCAAGTTGTTATTGGGACGATAAAACTAAAAACATGGTGCTGATGCCTTAAACTTAGGCAGTACACCAAGCGGTAAGTTGCCGAGTGTGGCACAATTCAGAAGAATAAAATCACCTCGCACACTCATACAAATTTAGATAATTGCCAAACAATGTCGTCATGCCTAAATATTGTATAAAAGAAATATTTTTCACGGCAGCGAGTTGATTTATTGCTTGATTTTAATTATACAAAACAAGCGTTTTTGTCCAATGTCATCATATTCAATCTGTTACGCCTATAAATTGTTCACATCGACATTGTTAAATGTTTTAGCTAACCTTTAACCGTAAACGATTGCTTTACTAGAATACCAGTAGCATTACCCTTCCAATTCATTTCTGAAGATGAAATTCATAGAGGATACCTATGTACATGAACGGATCATAAGACCATGGCGTGCGAGATTGTTGCTGAAAAAGAAAATGTATCTCCTGCGACCGTTTTATAACGACGTTTTATTTCATTGGATGTACCTTACGCCAGACCACCACTTACTACTCAAAGTAAAATTGTTTGACAGAAAAAATGTATAGAGAGCTAGAAACGACTTAAGCATCGTAGTACATTGCCCAATGAGCTTTCATGTTTGCTACCTTCAGAGTATAATCCAAAAGTTGAATCTTTTAGTCTTGTATTTAATTGCAATAATATATAAGCCTACCAACCAAGACAGGTTTCGTGCATTGTCTTCATTCATCAGCAAATTTGCAGCTGCAGAGAAATATTTCTCCGTATCATCGGTTCTGCAGCACCACAACAACCGAAGTTTCGCGGCCCTTATCAGATTTTGCTTCAACACCCCACATTTGTAAACTTCCATGCAAAGAACAAAACCTGCTTCAATAAGCATAGATAGGTTAAATTATTTTATCCAACTACCTGATCCGGTAATATATAATAATTTAAATGAATCTCAAGCCCCCCAAGGAATTGATTCACCAAAAGTTGAAATTACTTTGCAAAGCATATAGCTAATGACCAATTTTGTTGCCGTGCGTTATGAAATATTTATCATATGGAACAGAAGTAGTATTCTTTTATCACGCGCCACTTGCCTATATTTCATGTCACACGCGTGATAATCTAATGCAGATCCCCATGAATCATATTCCATACTCTCATTTGTCTCACGTAATAGAATCAACTAGTTTTAGCCAACACTTATGTAGCGTATATGAACAGTTCTTTGGCATTGAACAATTCCAGTAACAAGGACTGATTGGAATTTATTTTTAAATATGCCATATATGTATGTCGTATTGTTTTCGCATAAAACAATTGCACAGCATCGTTCTTATTTGTGTCAACATTTTCTTTATGTGATAAGAGCAACTGCTTAGATCTAACGCTTTTTGTAGTGTGAATAAATAGACATACGCATCGTGTTATAGTATTGCCAACAATCATGTAAACAGCATTTTCACGAGTTACTAACTTTCTATCTATCTCTAATGACATGGACTACAACGACGAGCGCATACTCGCGCCATTGGTCTTAACGAATTTTTTGTCATTAAGATAATTGAGGTTTGCCCTGAAAACACCAGCTGAAATCTGGCATCGTCTACTGCCACCAAACTTTATATTTCATGTTGCCGCTCTTGCACAGTCTCGTCTCTCACTTTTCATCACGCGGTATTAAAATTTTTCGAGAGCAATAACGTTTGACGTTTTGGTATAATATCTTTGATGAAGCAGTAAATGAGTAAATTCCAACTCATCATCATAACCTTAAGATGTAGTTTGTTGTTAGCCAATGAGTAGATCATTAACCAATTGCCTAACAGGGCTCAGACTCTGTTCTACAATACTAATCAGGCATCGCGATGAAGAGTGGTTTTTTTATAAGAGGAAAGTGGTGAAACTAGTCAAAAATAAAAGAAACGTCACCTCGATATTCAATTAAGATAAAATGTTATTAACTGGCAAAGAGACAAAAGCAATTCACGTAATTTGAACTGACTGCATAATAATCACTTAGTTTCTCGTTTTCTATATATATAAAAATCAGTTTTCTGGCTCATATTAACACTTACTCTTGTGCTGAATGGCTACAATTCACAATTATGATCTCTCAATCTATTTAGTCGATGTTTCAATTTAAAGTAATTATAACCTGATTAGAAGACTGCATATATCATAATTGCCTGATCTTTGTTGTGACTAACAAAGGAATTATTCTAATCAATATCATCGACGGAAATATTTCGAGTGCCAGTTTCGGTAACTTTCTTCAGTACACATTGCATCACAAGTCTTAGAAACAAGCTAATATAGCAAGTGCTACATTTATTTTAGCCACGTTACCTACACTTCTGAGTGACGTTTCAAAAGATAGGTGTGCAAGCCTTACGTATGTATGTCCATAATTGCTGTGTAAAACCAACTATGTAAATCTATATAGATACGTAGATGATGTATTGTATGCATACGTTAAAAATTATAGAGGATTCTACTCATAGTTACTAAGGCGTTGGGCAATACGGAAGAACCATGGCCTGTAAAATATCCAATAAATACCAACAACTTATAGATATATGTACAGTTTTACAACTTTTTATGTGTTTGCATGTGAAATCATCGTTTCTTTAACTTTTACGCAACACGAGAGAATACAAGCAATAAAAACCGTCATTTAAAAAAGTACCAATATTTCAGCTAAATTCATTCTTGGTTTTCCTATTATCAAGTGAATAAGAACTATTCTGATTTCTAGTTTCACTTGTATTAAATTGCCGCAGTTGTACGATTGCTTGTAGTCAGTTGCGTGTTGATTTGTTAGTATGCATAGTAGTGTGTCTGTGTACGTGCATGAATCATTTTCATGTATATAAAATGATGTTTGCGATTTAGTTCTTTTTGTATTGATGGCTTGAGTTTTGATCAGGTTTTTGCTTTTTTTGCTGTTGAGCGTAGATTTTTTCCTCGCATGTAGTCTGTCCAGTCACATTGTTTAAGAGTTGTATTTTTGCCATGGAAACAACGCTGGACATGCAAAATGTTGTACTGTTAATGATGATAGTGAGGCCGTCCTTACTTCAATTTGTTTACAGTCCAGTTGAATGTTTGTTTTGTTGGTCTATCGCATGTCTTTGATCACCTGGATACACTACTGTCTTTGATTCGTATGATTCATAAGCATTCGGGTACATGGAGTTTTTAATTAGTTAAGCTGGGTCATTTTGTAGGATTAGCCATATTTGAGGCGAAGAACGCTCTAATTGTCCTATCTAAGGCTAAAGTGACTACAAAAGAAAGTCAACTCAGAAGCACTAAATTAAAATGAAGCAGTCAGCACAATGATGGAAGCAGCCTACGAGCTGCAGACATGCGCTTTATACGAGCAAACTCCAACTATTAATTGAATAAAAATAAAGCACTTGTATTAAGTTGAAAAAATGGTTTGTGACGGATTTTAAAACTTAGAGTGTTGTCTGCACAAAAGAAAAATTTGACTGTGGAATAAGGGATAATTATATCTCGGCTGGACGGCACACTTATACTAAATTCTGAGGAAATTCGCATAAACGATCCAACCAATATAGCGCCCAAGAGTCAGCAAACATACACGTGCCTGTATTTTCATTCGAAGCAAAGATTTTTTTACAACAGTCATCAGAATTTAAACCTATGCTTGCACCCTTAGATGTGGAAGAGCCACAATTGAGGTTCGAAAAATTTGTGGCAAGAATTATTATTAGAAACGTTTATTGTGCGCATGGCTGTTCAGGAATCAGTTGACCAGACACTTGTAGTCGATTTAGAATTTCTTGACGACCTGACGCATGGAGAATTTAAACGCCGAGTATTGGATCACTTCCGAGCCAGTCCTCAGAAGGTGTTTTCCGAATTGTACAGCTTTAAACCACTACCGAGAGTGATGCTCCTTGATACCATGACAGGCATCAAGCGGTGGTTGTCCAAGCTAACTGAGTCTTTGCTTGGGTTGCAACCGTATGAGGTCACCATGTTTATGTTGCTGGATCCTATCAGATATGGTGCGATATCGAGCGCGCAGGGAGACTTGAATAAAGAACTCAGGCTCTACAAAGTTCAGCCATGATGACCACAACATTGGATGCTGCGACACCACGCATGAAACTCATTACAACATCCGGCAGGGGCGACATACCTTATTACAATATTTTGCGGTATAATCAGCGAGTCCGGAACGGACGGCAGCTGCCAGTGTCTTGGAACCAAGATCAATATCTAAAGACACCAGCTGTGACGAATAAATCGCCTAAGGGCTGCAAAATTAGTATAGTTCTCCTAGAGAACGGCCAGTTCAATGGGGAAATAGGGCTCCCTATCTCCCCAATATCTATAGTTGGAGGCATGCCCAAAAGAAAAATCGCTTGGATGCTCAAATTTGTAGATCGAGAGAAGAGGACCAGCATAGCACCCTAAAAATTTTCAGAATTATATGACCTTGGAAGAAAAGGAAGTATTGGATACGTTGTCAGACATAGGTATTTTTATTAATGTTAAAATTTTAGAACTATTCAAGGGAAAGCCAGTAATTATGCATTTGGATACAGGAGTTGATGAATGACTTTATCGTTAAACAACGTAAAACCTACGTGAGAAAATTTTTATCAGGCATCGTGCGTGCCGATGTTGGTTGCGGGCAAATGGGACAATAAATTATTAATTAATGAAGATATATACTATATGTCCTTCGTTGTAGCGAATACTCAGACGTCCCTATTGGTTTTTAATTTCATTTGAAAATGAGTTAAGACGATCGATTGTCAAAATAAACGTATATGACTCTCGAGGCCGAATGTTACGAATTCAATAAAGTCGATATGAAGCCCCAGACGTGCAGGAGGAGAACAGTTGTCTGGCCGGGTGTTGCAGAGACTTTAAAATCCAATACAGCACTATATTCCAAATCCCTAATTGCAGCGAATGTCCAGGGCCAACGGTCGGTTGCTTTTAACTATGGATAGAATCAATGAAGGTTAAGAACCACCAAAAGTATATGGTGCCCCTCCAAATGATATAGCAACAAGGACTCAGGCAACACTCGAGATCATAGAAGGCGGCGTTCTTGAAACATCCTCATCTTTTTTTCGAGCTCCTATGGTTTACTTTACGCAAAAGGATGGTTCGCTCCGACCGAAGGCTAATTTCCGGCAATTAAATTCCGTGATTAAACCTGACTCCTATCCAGTGCCAGCTCTGCATTATATGTTCTTACAACTAACAGAAGGCAAATGTTTTTTCCGTACTCGATCTTAAACAAGGATTTTGGCAAATTGGCGTTCGGCCCGCGGTACAAGTATCACAAGGTCATTGCTAATTCACTCGAGTAATATTTTTTCTGAAGAACTCACAGAAAGTATTCCACAGAATGATGGACTCTTTCGTGTCCGACTTACCCCGTACAACAGCTTACGTTGACGGTGTTATTATATAAGCCATCACTGAAAAATAATTACGTATTCGGCTGCAGAACATATTGTCCAAAGCCGTAGAATGGTGATTATATTTTAATCCACGAAAAGTTCAACTAGATCGGAAAGTACGGTACCTGGGTCACTCAGTTTAAGCGGAGGGATGTATGGCATTATATTCGAATGTACAGCATATCAAGGACTAGCCGATGCTCACTAATAGAAAATAATTGCAGCGGCTTATTGGTGTCGTGAATTTCTATAGACCAAATCTCGCAGGGATGCTGGTTAAACAACAACTCTTGTCTAAGCTGACTAGTGCGAATATACTTTTCCTTTGGACGGAGGAGGCTCAAGAAGCGTTTATGCTACGTAACCAGAAATTTGACTTCCTGATAGGAAATATGTCAACTGTTACGAACACGTCAGATATTGGCGAAGGAGCAGTTTTACAAGCTGATGGACGTCCGGTGCAATATATAAGTTGCACAATCACTAAGGCGGAGCAGTAGTATACCGTCACAGGAAATGAATTACTGGCCGTACAATAGGCACTACGAAAGTTTAGGTATTTTATCATCGGTGGAGACATAGGCGTCTTCACCGAGCATAAATTAAAAGAGTACACCGAGCCATTGAAGAGCTCGAGGAATACGATGTAACAATTCATCATAGCGTCGGTATCGCGAAGATGGCAGTCGCGCAGCAGGAAATGGTGTCAGATTCGAGAAAATATGTAATCAATTAAAAAATGGCACAGTGGTGCCCGCACCATTTAAAGATCTTAGTCTGCAAAACGGCCTATTGATGCAAAAAGAAGGACAAACAGTGCAATTGTTTGTGTCAGAGTCTACAGGAAGAGAATTGATGGCCTACAGACATGAAACTTTAGGACATATCCGCGCCGAACACTTCATTGATACATTACAAACGTGCTTGTACTGGCTTAGTTAGTCCAAAGAAATTCGAAGCTGTTGCCAACAATGCAATGCATGTTAGCGTTGTAAACTACAAAAACTGAAAAGCTCACCCCAGTTGCTTTCAATGCTATTGCACGGAACAGTTTATGCATATTGATCCGGTAGGTCCACTGACGGTGGTTCGTGAAAGAATAGCCTATGTTTTTTCAGTGGTTGATAAATTTAGCCAATGGATCGAGTTTGCACTACTGAAGACAAACAAAACATATAATATTATAAAGTGCTTAGAAAAGCGATAGCCGAATCGATTTGGTGCACCAATACATTTTTTAGCGACCATGGTACAGAGTTCGAGTCGAGAGAATTGAATCAGTAGTGTAAGGACCTGGAAATAAAAAATTCGCGTGCAGCCACTTACCGCCTGCCAAGCAACACAACTGCTGAACGAGCACACCGGACGATGAAAGAGGTATTACGATGTTGGTGTCACGACACCTCGGGATCCTGGAGAGCCAAATTACTTTTTGTCGAGCGGGCCATGCGATCTAAAGTATTAACAGCTACAAGATTCGCTCCAACAACCATGGTCTATGGAAGGCATAAAAGACTGGCAGGATCCCATGATCGTTGTAGCATAGAGGATATTCAGAAGAGCCTAAAACAGCAAACTACATGTATGGGCGCCACACACCGACATGCTTATACGAAATGACCGACACGCACACTCCAGTGTCGGCGACTATTTCATGGTCGCGAAGGTCGAGCCCGTAGCACTACAGTCTGTCAATGATGGTCCGTATCTTGTGGAAAAGGGGAACTCATAGCACAATGCTATTTTCGTTAGCATTTTTGACGGACCACGAGCTGTAGCAATTGATCATTCAAATAGGGTTCAAAGACCGACTCCTGGGAGAGGGCAAAGATTTGTATATATAGCCAATTTTGTGACCAAGAATGTTCCAATTATCTTATCTAAGATTGAAGTGAATACAACAGAAAGTCTTTGCTGAAGAGCACGAATTAAAACGCAACAGTCAGCACAAAGATGGACGTAACCCACGAGCTGCAGAAGTGAATATAAAATGGAAATATTTGTATTTTGTTTTACTAAATAAAAGCGCTTTATACGAGCAAACTGCTAAAAATAAATTAATAACAATAAAGCATTTTTGAGGATTGAAAAACTTAGTAAAAATATTTTCTGCATAAGTAAACAATTTGTCTGCGAAGTTAAGGGTAATTAAATCTCGGCTGGGCGACATAAAAAACGCAACCAAAAACACTTGTTTTTTAAATATAATATCGATTCTACTTTGATTTGAGTATAAACGATTTATTTGTTATATTGTCTATGGGCCGTTTCAAATATATGCTTCTAAATAACTGGTGTTTCTCAAGGAAATAGGCATCTTTAACCCATTTCTAAGGTAAATGATGATGGATTCTGTTTTTTAACTTCTTTTACTTCCGTACAATGTATTCTATAACACGTGTAAATTTGTAAACCTTCATATCCGGCCTCAGAATACATCGACTGCTGAAATCTTATTAGCGATTTGATTTCACCTATATATATATATATATATATATATATATATATATATATATATATATATATATAGGCACACACGAACACGTACACACTTACCAATCAGACAAAACATGAAATAGAAACCAGATCAGATTTGTTACCACCCACATATTCAAGTAGAAACCCAGAATGTATATAAATGAAAGATTATAGAGCGAAGTTTAGTATTCTCGAAATAAATGGCCATTATACACTTAGTTATTAGTGTTCCTTCTTCCTAATTAGAAATATATATATGTTGTTTTGTGCACACATTTGAGTTGTTAAACATTAATTATAATATGTATAGTATTTGCTTGTACAGCGCACAAGACTACTAAATGTTTAACATAAGTAATACTATATTAAAACAAAAGTCTAAGAAATTAGATGTGCTTTAATTTCAAGTCATTTGGTAATAATGTGTAAGTTTTTGGTAATTAGAAAAGTAACGAATAAGATTATCTAATCAACTTAAAGGATCGCGTGTTTCCGATTACAATATGACTAACATGAAAATGTAGATAGTTTAAATTGCCATGACAAACATGTCAGTAACTAAAAGTTTGCTCAATAATGACGAAATTTTTGTAGGGTAACAAAATTATTATTTCAATCGCAAATGTTGTTACGGTATTTTAGCAAATAGGATATTTCATTTGGGTACAACTCTTGTGAGACTACTGTGGATGACAGCGCTATTTCATATTTTAATACGACTTTATATGTATTCACACATAATTTGGTTTAACCCTGTGATTTAATCATGAGTAAAAAAGGTCTAAATACATCACTTCGCGTGAGCGACGGTAAATTGGCTTGATTTGCGACTATTTATACCTATAATGTACAAAAGTTCATGTTTATTTCAATAACGTAAACCGAATTGAACACACACCAAATGGTTGCTGATATACGTCGCCGTGACGAAATAGTGTACAATCAAGTGTTTGTAGCTTTAACGCAAATGTCGAACCGAATTATTGAGATTTGAGCAATAAATTCTAAGATGTCAAGAATGCCAAACGTTTTGATCGACGTTGGAGAATATCAATTTTTATATCGAAACCTTTATTAGTAATTAAATTTTTGTGTCGACTTATTCCTACGTAAACCGCATTTAGAAAACTGTCAGGATTAAATGCATGAAGCTTTATTGCTAAATTTATATAATACTGCAGTCGCACATGAAATGTTGCAATGTCCCCTGCCCGCCACCAAATCTTTTGGCCGAAGATAGTATACACTTAATAATTGACAACAAGCAAGAATTACATTTTTCTCCATAAATGCTGACTTTATTTTGGCTCTATTTTAATATATATATATATATATATATATATATATATATATATATTATAACTTACGACAATATCGATTAAAGTAAAAGAAAACTGCATTCCTGTCTATATCTACTCCGTAACCATGAAATAAATATTAATTATTTTTGGAAACCAACATCATTGAAAGATTGCCGTGATAAAATAATTAAATTTAATTATGACAATAATAAATAACAATATACTAAATCAATTAAAGTTTTCACGAATTTAAATTTGATCGAGTGTGAGAACATTAGTCTTATTTTCACTTATAATTAATTTCCGCATTCGTATATGTGAATTTTTGTAAAGTAAGTTTTGACTAATATATACGTAACATTATTTGTTTATGTTCACGTAAGGGTAATTCTCGGGGGAAAAGGCGAAAATGCAGATTCATGCTAATTGATATTTACTAAAAAATTGATCTATTCATTCACGACAGACTTACTCTCAGTCATTCTCTGGTACTCTTTTTTATAACGTTGATTTATTGATTTTTGTGTAACGCAGTTGCCATTTTCAACATGCATATACGTTATCAGCAAAAAATATTCATAGCATTAAATAGAAAATTTAATTTATAAAGTGAAACAGTTTCCTCCCTATCGAACACTTTTCAAGTTCTTGCGAGAATGAAAGCAAACTAAACACTAACCAGGCGTATATGCTTTAGAGTATTGTGAACCAGTAAAGCCTTAATAAATTTTCCGGTATCACGCCAAATGTGCATATTCTTTTGGCGATCACTATAAACCGTTTAACATTGCCATTTTGGTCAATCCAACATTGCATCAAGACAGACAACTCACACTGAAAAAAAATCTCCTTTGTATTACTCAGAAAATCAAACTACTGCACAAAATAAAATCCAATAATATAAGAGTAACCAAATCGGATTCATTACGTAATTATACAATAAGAATTAACTGTATTCACACACAGTCGTACAAGCATAAACTAACATATCAACAAGTAATTATGCAGTTGTATATTAGGCGTTGCGTACCCAGTAACAAATTAGTTAAACTAGTACCAGATTGATAATACAAATTCAGCATGAATGAAAGGTATAATCTCATGTACGCCTGCGTTTTTTGCTTACTGGCTACTCATTAGACGAAGACGGTATTAGACCCTATACCCACAATTTATTTAGCCAATATTATTTGATCCAATAAATGGTAGGTATAGGGCGTAGTACCGGCTCTCACTGATGAATCGTCAGTAGCACGAAAAGCGTGTAAATGAGATTATAACTTTCGTTCATGCTGAATTTTTATATCCTATTTGAATTACACTGTGTGCAAAAACTTATACACAATTACATATGTCTTAGTTTTCCGCAAAAACCAAATTACAACAATAATTAACCAGACTGCATCGAATATTTTTTTTAAAATCTCCAGCTGTGACTTGTACATACTAACTCACATCATTGGAAATCTACAAAAATTAAGACTGAAGAAATGTATTTTTAAGATTTTTTTGGAATCAGAGGTGCCCTTTCCATTGCAGATTTTTAAAGCCGCAGCAAATACAAGAATTGATTATTTCTCACTTTCCTGGAATGGCCCCACAGTGAATACACACACAAACACACACACACATATATATATATATATATATATATATATATATATATATATATATAGATATATAGATATATATATTTATATTTATATATAAATATAAATATAAATATATATATTATATATATATATCAGAGCAAAGAAATAGATATTTTAAACACAGAGAAATTGTTTAATATTAGAATAATCCATCAATTGCGAGAATCACCTTCGATTTGGGCTCATTGCCCAAACATGATTTTCCTGCTTGCATAAATCTGATAGAAATTTGTTTAACCGCAGAACTACATGTGTTCATTAAACATTTCTGTTACTGCATCTTGTAATTAATTTAAATAACACATTTGGAGATACTTGAAGAGAAAATGAGAAAGAAACGGTTCTTTAAGTTGATTACAATTTTCTTTTTAATTTTGAACATGGAATGGTTACTAGTGAATCTTTTTGTATTGTTAAGTTATCATGAAATACATCGGCATATCTATCTACAGAAAATATCTCCGATATGTCTTCGCATAAATATATGTAATATACATTGTACCCTTCCTGTGTGCAAAAACAAAAAGAAATTTTATCAGATATAAGAAAATTTTCTTTCTCATGGTCTTCTCAAATATCTTTCTTATATCTGATAAAATTTCTTTTTGTTTTTGCACACAGGAAGGGTACAATGAATTTTATTAAAGCTCGCATTTCAAAAGGATATGTAATATACTTATATCTGTATCTATGCAAATATATTATTAAAATTGAAAAAAATTAAATTTAATTCATTTTAGCTTTAAAATTCATATTTGTACTGATGAATATTATTGTAAATGACGTGCAATTTTGAAGTTCATGAAGAATTCTGACAATTTGCGGAATACCAATATAGCCATAAGCCCCCAAACATTAAGTGGTGAAAATGCATTTTGGTAGGCAAAAATTCAAGTAAATGTCTCTCAGAAGATTTACCTTTAAAATTAAGCTAACTGAACATGAAACCGCGTGTGGATTTGTTGTTGAGATGTACACTAGGCATAACAATTTACTTCTTTCTCCTATCAGAGTATACTTTTCTTGCATGATGCATTAATATTTTAATAAGTCATTATTGTTCTATACGATATTAGCGTTGATCACAACAGTCAAGTATAATTTTATAATTTTATGTGTAAAAATATAAACAGATATATGTAGATAAATACTAGTATAATATCCTTGAAGTTTAATGTAACTTTCTCAATTATAAATGATGAAAAAGTACATTTTGGCAATGCGACTATCACGCACAAATAATAAATGTTTTGATTGATTGATGAACAGTACAAGGTCATAATTTAGCGAGTAATCTAGTGGCCCCTGCGTATTGAATAATTAATTTAGGTGAATCACTAGTGCAAAAATAACAAATGTCGTGATATAAAAGTTCGACGAAAATAACTGGAATTAGTAAACATCAGTTTGAAATGCATCGCTGGAAAATTATTCACAACTTCATTTAAAATTTTATCAGATTAAAAACAGCACAGGGACTACAGCACAGTTTTATGTATACGCTATAAAACAATAAACAAAAAATGCAATATACACAGGCAAAGTTAGCGTACAACAAATAAACCAGATACTAAAACAGTTATGCAAAAATTTCTTTGTTTTACTGTACAGAAAGTTTGTTGATGGCTGCCAGCTTTCATTACTTACGTCGAAAAGCAACCTGGAAGCCCGCCAGTTGTGGAATATAATTTACTCCGCCTAAACATGTGTATTATTTTATAGAAGTATTTGTGTAAGTTTTTATTTCAGGTAATTAGGACATAACGTGGATAATGGATATAATATTCGACCTCTGTCAGCTTTTGGAAAAATTTTCTTGTTAATTTGAACAAATCCAGTTCATAAATAGGATGCTCCATGCTTTTTCAATCAATAAGCATGACATTTATTTATATATCTCCATTTTTGCGTATTAACTTGTCACCGACATTTTTAACGTTCAAACGATCATTGATTACGCGGATGGCGGTATCAATTATGAACACATGAACACAAATCCCTTTATGTACACATTTTTCAGTATGAACTAAGCATTGTAAAAAAGTGAATTTATTCAATAACTTTTATCACCGCCGCGCATTCAAAGATCGCTTAATTATTTAAATGCTCATTTCAATATCACTTCCACAGGTAGCGTAGTGTCTCTTATTTAACGACAGATTTGGTTTGGCTAGTTGGCACTTAGTCTCCTCCAGAAAGAAATAACCAAAATCATAAGTTAGTATATATCTGAATAATTTGTGTGGAGTGCGGCAAGGTGGCTTAGTTTTTGGAGCAATATATTACAAATTAGACGTGCCATGGTTGCAGTAAAATTTTGGAAAATAATAGAAGAGTTCCAAAAAGGGACGAAGCCCGCCTATTGGACAAATTGCCTTTTCTATATTTCACAATGCTTAAAGTATGCCAACAAATAAATAAATAAATAAATAAATAAATATATATATATATATATATATATATAAAGATTTTTGTTTATATTAAGCTCACAAACATGATTTAAATAAATGTGTATGCTTGTTCTTTAATTTGTTTGAATTAATGGTTGAAACACAGATTTTGCGGTTATAACATTTAATGTGTTTAAGAAATGGAAGAAAATGCACGAACACAAATTTTATATTTTAACTTGTACAGACTAAAGAAATTTTTAAAATTTCTATGGAGTGTTAGTCATTGATATAATTAATAAAAGTGTCGATTTGTAACTTGATCAAAATAATTTGTGCATTCTCCATCGACATTTTTATATTGTCTGCGGATGTGCCAATTGATTAAGCCAATTTAGACAATAAATGATGCTATTTTATTTATTACAATTAAAAGGATTTATTATTTGTTAAATTGTTTTCAAAGCATCTATAACGGATCGCCATATTTGGTAACCAGTTGCAACCCATCGTGACATAAAATATTTGAAATATTTGAATATATTTTTCATAGCCGAATAATCTCTCATAGATCAAAAGAGGCGCTTTTATTAAATAGATATTAACGTATGTACTTATCGAGATACATTAATAAATTTTCTTTGTTATTTACTTCTTTTTTTAAAACGGTATATGACGCGTTCGTGTTCTGTGGAAATGTGATTGAGAAATGATTGTTATGAAAGAGGTCTTTGAAAAGTTCCTTTCTTCCACCGTTAGAGGAATTCAAAACCAGTAGATTAGTACCACACCTTAACGATCCGAACTCGCATAAATGAAGCAAAGTTATATGTGGTTCGGTTGCTGTAACCTTTTTGTCCACGTTGCCAAGTAGCAGATTTCAGATTCTCGGGAGCATTTATTCGTATGCATCTCAGCGATTCATAAATTTCATTTGCAGGGTCTATATACCTCATTTGGCGGTATCCCTGCTAATTTGTAATAGACTACATTTACCAATGTTTTTTTCACAAATTCAATTATTTTTACATGTAAGTGATAGGCACTTCTACGGTATATACAATCGCGTATAATTTTTGTTTAGACATGACAATGAAATCGATAGACGAAAAACAGTCCAGTTTCACAAATAGAAAAGTCTTACACGTAATTTATTCTTCATAATTAATGAAATATGCCATAAGAAATTTAATTTTTAAGTGATAACGGTCCTAAAAACCATTTGATCACCAAATGTGTATACTAAAAACAAGCAAAAGCATAAGAATAACCATTTTCATTTACTTTAATGCTTATCTCTCTCTCTCTCTCTCTCTCTCTATATATATATATATATATATATATTCTTATAATTAGGAAAAAAAAACACACAAATAACTAAGAGGATAATGGCCATTTATTTCGTGAATACTAAACGTCTCTTATACAATCATACATATTTATACATTTTGGGTTGTTAATTGGTTATGTTTTTGGTGACAAATCTGACTGGTTATTACTGCTGTTTCTTGTTTTGACTAGTAGGTGAGTGTGTATGCGTTTGTGTTTGTATTGTGTATGTGTGTTTGCATGTAAAGGTCATTCTCGCAGTATTGCGAAGTGATGTCTGAGATCTTGTCATGATTGTTTTGATAACTTGAGAGTTAGCCATTTGTGCAAATTGTTCACTGTTATCTATACAAGTGCTGTTTTTCCCAGTATAGTTAATTGTTTCACCCCGCTGCGCGAGAGTGCTATTTTCGCTTGGTAACAACGCTAATGTTGATTGTCTTGTTAAACGCTCACACTGTTTGGAGACTTCTGTCATCGTATGCGCCTCTGTTATCTCAACTTCACCTTGTTGCCAATCCGATTGTACGTTTGTTGATTCTAATCGAGGGCCTGTTGGTTCTTGGCTGGGTACTAGTATATTGTTGTTGAATTTTGTTATCCTTGGCCAGTCGATAAGGATATCATGTTGATGAAACTTTTGAATGTTAAGTTCAGGTGTTTGTTGTTTTATGTAAAGCGCTTCGTAGATAAAAAGTAATTTTTCAGATTTTGCTTTGTGTAGAATTGTGAAATTGGTCGAATTGACAGGGTGCCCCGTTGCTAATATATGATCGGAAATAGCTGATTTTCCAGACGGTGGCAAGCCTTTGTTAATCAATTTCTGTGGCAAATGTTGCTGGATTCTGCTTATCAATTGCTTCTTCGTACGTCCGATATATGTGCTACCGCACATACATGAGAATTTATAGACTATGAATGATTTGGAGAGAAGTGGCAATTGATCTTTGGTATCCAACCTCATGATTCTCTGTGTACTGAATGTCATATTAACTTTAACACTGGGAAAGTTGTCCTTAGTTATTCTATTCAGCCGCCGTGCAATTATTGAGGCTGGTATGTCGCCTCTAAATGGTAAGTTTAGGTAAACCTGCTTGCCGGTGTCCTCTCTAGTACGAATTTGCCGTGGTCTAATGTTGACATCAATGAACCGCTCTGGGTAGTTGTTCATTAGCAGAATATTCCTGAGGTAGCCCAGTTCTTCCTCAATCTTGTGTTCAGAGCAGATCTTTCTGATTCTGTTCGCTAGGTTGTTTACTAAGTTTCTTTTGTGGGATTTTGGCACACTACTGTTGTAATGGATGTATTGTCCAGTGAAAGTGGATTTTCTATGTATGGCCAGTGTCAACTCTCCGTCTGCTTCTCGAGTGAGTTTGATGTCAAGGAATGGGAAACTGTCGTCTTTCTCTACTTCGAGAGTGAATTTGATGTCTGGATCGACTCCATTTGCTTGTTTGAGGATTTCGGAGGGGTCTGCTGCTTCTGAGATGAACAACAAGATATCATCTACATACCTTTTGTAGAATGCGCACTGGTCAATTATACCTTTCAGACTCGTTTTTTCCAGGTGATACATGTATACATCTGCCAGGAGGGGTGCGATGCAGCTTCCCATAGCTACACCATTGATCTGGCGGTAGTATATACCTTCGAAGGTAAATTGCACGTTTTTAGTACATGCTAATATGAGGTCTTTGATGTCATTGGTGTCTATAGGGAAGTCAAAAATCTCATTTTTGATGAGATCACACAAGATCTCCGTTGTCTTATCCAGTGGTATGTTTGTAAATAAGGATGAGACGTCAAGCGAGACCATCTTATTCTGTAGGATGTTCTTCCCCTTCAGTTCATTTGCTAATTCGAAAGAGTCCTTGATAGTGTTAGTGTTTATGATGCTCCGTATTGGTTCAAGTAGTTTGCAGAGAAACTTGGCTGGTTTATGTTGTGGAGCGTTGATCATTGACATAATGGGCCGCATCGAAGGAGCTCCTGAGGCTGTCACGGCTTTGTGAGTTTTTGGTTTGCCGTACAATCTTGCGGTGTTTGTTCCGACTGGTTTTGCTTTTTGGATGTCTTCTGTGAGTTTTGATCTAATCTCGGAGTCAGCCGTCGATGTTAGCACATGTTTTTCCATCTTTTTCAAAATTGCATTAATTCTTGATTCGATGTTCGTTGAATCATCTTTCTGTTTGATGTCATGCTTAAATTTGGATGGATCATTTATTATATCCTTCATGGCCTTCTTGTAAGCGTCCGCCTCAAGTATAACAATTCCTGATCCTTTGTCGGGTGTGGCAAGTCGTACGGATTTGTCTGATTGGAGTTTTCTAAGTTCGTCTATGTGCTGTTTTGTGATGATTTGGCTGCCTTTGAATTCCTTCTTGTATTGTTCTAGTGCGCTTACTATCTCAGCTTTCAGTCCTTGTCCATTGAATGTATGTGGGGCGGTGTCTTTCGTTAAGTCATTGTAGAAATTTTCCGTTCCAGCCTGAATGTCAATAATGTCCCGTTCACTTAGATTTTTCTTGACTACGCAGAATTTTGCTCCTAAGGAGAGTAATTCTTTCTGGTGTTTTGACAAGATCACTTTTGAATAATTGTGAATAAAAGCGTCTGGGTTGGTAGGAAATTTTGATTGCGTAGGAAATTTGTCCAGGTCTCTCGTGAGGTTCTTGGTTTCTTTTTCCGCTGTTATATTCATCAGTGTTTCTATCTTCTTTGTGAAAGCGGTGTATTCGCCGTCATTCAGTCTTGCAATTCGACAACCCAGTGATTGAATGATGCTCTCAGCGTCTTGCAGTTTTGCTTGGTTGTCCTCGATACCATTAAGCAATAAGCGACTTATAAGTTTATTCGTCGGTTTTTGGTTATTTCTTCTGCATTGCTTGAGGAATCGTTTTGGCACAACATCTGATTCTAAACACGATTTGAAGAACTTAATCCTTTCTAGAAGTTTGGCACACGTACAGTTGGCTGCAATATAGGTGTTTAGTTCCTTACGGGTAAAAGGCTGACCCCGCTCTTTGATAATCTTTATGATATCCATGCCGTTTTAATTAACACAGTATTCTTATAATTAGGAAAAAAACACAAATAACTAAGAGGATAATGGCCATTTATTTCGTGAATACTAAACGTCTCTTATACAATCATACATATTTATACATTTTGGGTTGTTAATTGGTTATGTTTTTGGTGACAAATCTGACTGGTTATTACTGCTGTTTCTTGTTTTGACTAGTAGGTGAGTGTGTATGCGTTTGTGTTTGTATTGTGTATGTGTGTTTGCATGTAAAGGTCATTCTCGCAGTATTGCGAAGTGATGTCTGAGATCTTGTCATGATTGTTTTGATAACTTGAGAGTTAGCCATTTGTGCAAATTGTTCACTGTTATCTATACAAGTGCTGTTTTTCCCAGTATAGTTAATTGTTTCACCCCGCTGCGCGAGAGTGCTATTTTCGCTTGGTAACAACGCTAATGTTGATTGTCTTGTTAAACGCTCACACTGTTTGGAGACTTCTGTCATCGTATGCGCCTCTGTTATCTCAACTTCACCTTGATGAAGCAATTGATAAGCAGAATCCAGCAACATTTGCCACAGAAATTGATTAACAAAGGCTTGCCACCGTCTGGAAAATCAGCTATTTCCGATCATATATTAGCAACGGGGCACCCTGTCAATTTGACCAATTTCACAATTCTACACAAAGCAAAATCTGAAAAATTACTTTTTATCTACGAAGCGCTTTACATAAAACAACAAACACCTGAACTTAACATTCAAAAGTTTCATCAACATGATATCCTTATCGACTGGCCAAGGATAACAAAATTCAACAACAATATACTAGTACCCAGCCAAGAACCAACAGGCCCTCGATTAGAATCAACAAACGTACAATCGGATTGGCAACAAGGTGAAGTTGAGATAACAGAGGCGCATACGATGACAGAAGTCTCCAAACAGTGTGAGCGTTTAACAAGACAATCAACATTAGCGTTGTTACCAAGCGAAAATAGCACTCTCGCGCAGCGGGGTGAAACAATTAACTATACTGGGAAAAACAGCACTTGTATAGATAACAGTGAACAATTTGCACAAATGGCTAACTCTCAAGTTATCAAAACAATCATGACAAGATCTCAGACATCACTTCGCAATACTGCGAGAATGACATGCAAACACACATACACAATACAAACACAAACGCATACACACTCACCTACTAGTCAAAACAAGAAACAGCAGTAATAACCAGTCAGATTTGTCACCAAAACATAACCAATTAACAACCCAAAATGTATAAATATGTATGATTGTATAAGAGACGTTTAGTATTCACGAAATAAATGGCCATTATCCTCTTAGTTATTTGTGTGTTTTTTCTTCCTAATTATAAGAATATATATATATATATATATATATATATATATATATATATATATTCATTGTACCCTTCTTATGTGCAAAAACAAAAAGAAATTTTATCAGATATAAGAAAATTTTCTTTCTCATGGTCTTCTCAAATATCTACTCATGAACATATCTTTATATATAAATTGAAAAGCAAAACAAGATAGAAATATGTGAACAAAGCGAGTGTGAAAAATAGAAACCAATCAAATTGTGTGCGTCACATCCAGTTCAAGCTCAATGCTTGTACGTGCTTCTTCTGCTTACATAAATCCGGCTGTAATTTGTTTATCCATAAGGCTTCGTATGTGGCTAGCTCCCTTTTGTTTTTGCATTTAGTAATTACTTTGAATGCTACGTCTGGAGAACATACGTGCGATGATTCGATGATGTGTTGCGCAATAGCAGACGTGTATTCACCATTTGATTTAAAACAGGCGTTCAAGTTGCAATGTCCTCTCATTCGAGTAATTAATCGTCTAGTCGATCGGCCTACGTGAGTTGATCGACAACTTGCGCATGTATATTCGTAAATAATATTTGATATCGACATTAACGGCTGTTTCTCTTTGATTGCTGGTAAAGGCAAGTGTGTTACCCTAAATAACACTCGTAGTTTGGTTGCATTAAATGTGCGTATCAATGCTGCTTCAACTTTCTTTTTTGCCATTCGGGAAACTGCATCCCCCTTAAATGGGATGTTTAGGTAGACGGTTTTCTTTTCTGGCCCATAATACGTCTGTTTCTTGTTAACTCCCCTTTTAATAATTGATTCAATTAATTGTTTGGGATAGCCATTAGACATTAAATCGTTAATTGCTTTATTATATTCATTTTCATTGAATCTTGACTGACCTATCTTTCAATTCTTGAAAAGCAACCACGAACTGTTGATAATTTATATTGAAATGGCACGAAACTGCTGTAATGCAAATACTGTGCAGACCATGTTGGTTTATGGTAAATTGTTCTGTTTAATTTACCATTAGTTTCTTTCTTTAATAGTACATCTAGGAAAGGTAGACAGTCATCTTTCTCGTGCTCTGACGTGAAACCGATATTCTTATGTGCTTTGTTGAAACTTTGAAGTAATGTTCGTGATTGCGACCTGTTCTTAAGTACAAGAAATATATCATCCACGTACCGTATATATTGAGTACATTTACTTATGTCACTCTTTAATGATGTATTTTCTAGGTGCCCTAGAAAAATCTCAGCCAACACTGGAGATAAGGGGCTTTCCATTGCGACACCATCAGTCTGTTTGTAGATGTTTCCATTAAAACGAAATATATATATATATATATGCATTGCGGTATTATCCTTGCTCGTCAGTGTGTTGTCACACTCTCATGATCATCATGGAATCACAACAAAAAACAGGTAATTTTAAAACATACTTTTTTTCAATTTTCTCAGCATTTTGATCATCAATTAAGGTCGAAGCGCGTCGGTAAATATGTATGAAGGTAATTTGTCTAAGTTGTGCGACTTGTTAGATACTACGTGATTGATTTTTATATCAAGCTTGCAAATTTTCTGTAACAAATATATGAGATAATTGCCATGAAGATGCACTGTCCGGATCTCAACTCGCAGAAATTTAGCTCTCACGGTATACTATTTACTTGGCCGAAGACTTCTAGAAATAAAAAAAATGACAGATATGTTTCAATAATTACGATGTTTGTCCGATTCCCGAATCATAACTAGGCATAGACGTATCAACAAAAAAATATTAGCGGTAGCATCATCAGCTGCAGAAGAATGCGTTTCACTCGCAATCAATGGTGCGAATAAAATTCTGCAAGTCTTTCCGAGCCAAGTTGTTTGAGGTGGAAAATGTGACAGAGGATAAGAGAAGACAGAGAACTCGAATAGAAACAATTAATAATTCAAGGGGCGATTTATTCTTTTATTCCACGCGTGTACATATAAAGTAATAGAAATTTATTGACATGAGAAAAAGCATTCTTTCAAGATTAATGCACTATAAATTCTTTGTGCTCTAGTCACTTTGATTGTATACTTTGAAACATTTTAGTACATTCAAACACTTTCCAATATCCACAAAAGTTTCTCGTGGAAACTTATGAGCCGGCATGCGATGCAGATTAGTAAATGAAGAAAAACACTTTATTCCACAGAATCCAACAAAAAACAAGAATCTTATCGTCCAAAATGATTCTGCCTTCCAGCTCCATACTACAAAAATTTTTGACGAAAGGAAACCGTTATACTTTACTTGCCCGTCACAAATTAGTAGAAGAAGCAAACAGAAATGCAGATGTTTTAAGGTGAGACCAGCCGGGACCGGAAGTAGAAAAGCTCCCTTTATTTTCATTTTTGTCAATGGTTTGTTTAATTTGTCAATAATGCGCGATTTATTTCTAAATTAATTATCAACATCATTAACTTTCGGTTATATATTCATTCTGAGCTTTCATTTAATCACGTGAATGAGAATTGTTTCAATTTTAAAATTCTACATCTATTTCCTTGATGCCGCAATAAAATTGGTTGTTTTTAATTGCTTGCTAAGTTCTTTGTGTGTATGTGTGTGTGTGTGTGTGCTGTGTGCGTGTGGGGGTCATTCCTATTAAATTACAAATGCATGCTTAAGATCAGGTTATTCTAGTATTGATGGATTAAATTTTGTCCAGGCTTTCGTTTTTTGACTATTTCATGCAGGGTTACTTAGCTACGTATGTTGTAGTTCGTGTCGCATTGTTCATGAGTTTTATTTCGGCCTCATGGTGACAGCGCTGAGTTTGCAGTTTGCAGTGTTGATTGCTCGTCTCGAGCAATCTCTCTCGATGTAAGTGATGATTGTGATTCCGATTGTGTGGCAAATTTTAATTCGGTTTGCTTCTAATAAAATCTAGTATTTCATGACTTTAGTCCAATAGTTGATTGGATTCGCCAGGAAACAAGACAATTTGGTTTCGTCTTAAACATAAACTCAAACAATATCTTAAGCATCACTTTTTAATAAAATCAAAATGGCCCTACATGCCCACAAACAGACACTCATACGCATTCACATATGGACACACAACTAACCAATAAAGTGTTATGACTGCTGCAAAGAAATAAAGGTAAAGCAGAAAATTAGACCAGTTCTCAGTCACTTAATTAAATGAACGCCCAGGATGGATATAACTAAAAATAATTTTAATTTGTGCTGTTAAGTGGTCTCGAAATAAACGTGGCCAATATTCAAAAAAATGCTCTCAATTATTCAATAGGCTTCCTTTTCCAAAATAAATATTTTATTTTAATACTACTGCAAAGAAATACAACTAAAACGTAAAATCTTATTCACTTAATCAAATAAAACCCCAGTTAGTGTAAAGCTGAAAGATTTTACATAATGTTATTTGATATTCTTGATATATACTGGCCAACATCTATAATCAAAACACAATAAATTATTCAATAGGTGTCTTTTTCTTAATTTATTTGTTTGTGTATTACCTAAAGGCACTAGATATAGATTCGTATATAAAGTAAATAGTTCCAACGCATTTGATATGACGATATTTCAGCTAACTGTCTCAGCAACTTACAATTAATGCCATACAGAGGCTAGAATGATAGATTTACATGCTAAAAGTGTACACGTATTTGTATAATAAAGGCAAGTAATAAAATGATCAAAGTATATCTTATCTAAAAGTTGCACAATTGTCACCACTCTATGCAAGTAAAAGTTTCTGGCTAGTGGAGGGCTTGCATTTAACATTTAATACTAATTTAATTTGTTGAAAAAACACAGATACTAAGGCCTTTCTAGATTATATTTATGTTAATAAATATATAGCTAAACAGTCGAAAATAATTCTAACTCTAATTTGAGGTGGTCATGTAGAACAATATTAAGTTTTCGAGTATAAGACAACAATTGACTCAATGGCAATTGCAGCACTTCAATCTATTTCAAATTCAGTCAAATTAATCATTTAAAGGAGAAGTAAAAAATTGTCCTAAACATTTTTTGAAAGAGTTTAAATTTAATTACAAAAACAGTCACAAGTAAAATTGAATTATTTTGGTTAAAAAATTGAGTTGAAGTAGTTGAATGATTTAATTAAGAAGTATTTGTTTCTGAAATACCATACAATCACAAGAGCAACATGAATTTTATACTTTTTGCCAGGCTAAATTGTAAAAATTTAAAACAATTTCTGCAGATGAAATGAAATAAATGATCATATTACTTCCCTTCTAAATTATCAATTTTCGTCGTTGGAAGAATAAACATTGTTTATCTTTAAAAGAACTTCGTGCACGCAAAAAATTGTTAATTAAATTTAGTAAATACTTTGTATAACGCGCTTGGATAAGTGATCTGAATGGCAATTTTCCGTAAAACTCATTTAGATTGAAATATCTTAAATTTTAAGTATTACAGTTCTAAAGATTAAGTGTCCATTTTAGATTTAAATTTTACTTTGAATGACATTTCGTCTTTTACCAGCGCAGCTTCCTTGGATGTGGTATCAATGTTTTTATTTTGCTAGCTATATCTCGAAGGTCAGACGTTTCGTTATGGTATTTCTGAAGTCATCATAACAGCTAGTTACAATTTTGTGAGTATTGACGTAGCTCCAAAGATAATTTCAGGGACACAAAATCAAACCGTAAGCACTTCGTAGTAAATCTGTCAAAAATCAATTTATTTTAGATTTTTCACGTACATTAGACAGAAAACCCCAGAAAGCAAACATACTATCAGGGGTAAATATGAATAAACATGTCATCCATTGGTATCTAAATCATGTTAAAATAATTTTTCCTTACCAAACTGTGGACAGGGTATTTGCAAAGGGTATTCTCTGTAATACGCATTTTATTGTCAGTGATTGCATAGAAAAATACACAGGACTTCGTTTTATATGGGGCTTATTTTTTGCCAAAATATGCTCGGTTATTTGGAATGTTTTGCTTTCTTTCTTAGTTATATTTAACCTAAATTATTTTTCCCTTTAATGAAAACTGGCATCCCACCTACAGAACGATCTTAAAATCGCTTTCATATTTATATTTAAACAAAATTATAGTGAGTGATGGTAATGAGTTGACCTACTGTGTTTATATCATCAGGTGCTTTATATGAAAACATTTAAAATTTTGGTAATATATATGTTAATTTTCTCTTTTTTAATTAATCGCAGTAAATTAACAATATGATACGTCTGCCTTGAATGATGAAGCTTTACTTATTTCATGAATCTTACGCCTCGTGTTTGCCTTCATAAACCCTCGGATCAGCCGCTTGTGACAAAGTTGAATCGAGATTTGCTATCTTTATTCTTATAGTTAAACGAAATACAAAGATTTATTCTGTGGAACGTTGGATCTACGAAATTAAAAAAGGTAAGCTTTCCTGTCAGTATATGCTTCTACATTGCTGCTCATAAAATGTATCTTTTATATGGTGTTTGTATTCAATTAATATTTGTGACTGCTCTGTTCGCAGATAGAGCATGTGGATTTTCGCGAGTGGACCCACTAAGGGACGGCTAACAGCAATTTCATGGACTTTTGTGCAATAGTGAAATGTAAACCGTAATTTAACATCCATAAGGCACCTGGTTATGATTATTTTGAGATAAATAATGCAAAAATTTCAAACTTGGATATACAAAGAAATCGTCAGATTTGTCGTACGCGATGTTCGCAAACTGTTTTTTGCTTCGAACGATATGAACTTTACACGCATTATGAGATAAGACTTAGTTCACAAGGAAAAAACCGATTAAGCTTAATTATTAGCAACTACATTTTGTACAATCTGTAGGATTGATTTCAGTTCATTAGCAGGTTCTGCTGTAAAATGATGATTGTTACCATATTTTGTGTTTGAAATGACAAGTTGCACGTTCCAACCAACGTGAGTACCTAGATAATAACGAAAAATCTAGTCATTCAGTTGTTAAAAGGCGTAGGGCATTTAATGAAAATTTTAAAGTCGTTCCATCGTTACTTTCTTGTTTCTTTCATTTCAAATGTTAATGGTACTCTCTATCGTATTCACATTAGCTTCTGACCAGTCCTCATTAAATTGGCACAAGAATGTTACTTATTAAAAAATAATGATTGCGTGTGTGGTGATAGCAATGTATCTGATCAAGTTTACAAGCTTGAAAAAGACACTAAACATTGAATATGAAAAGTCGCACAAAATAGCAGGACTAGCGTCAGTCACACGTACTGACGCATCTTCGAATTTCGCTATCAACTAATCACGAGGCAAATTGACTTCTAAGGAACAACCCACAACATGTACCTACGGCTAATAAAACTAGATATTCGGTTCTCATATATCGTAGTCTCACCTATATTTTACATGATCGGGAATGTCGGCTGTACAATTTGTATGCAGTCACGAGACTAAAATGTCTGCAGATTTCTCATATATATATATATATATATATATATATATATATATATATATAATTCCAATTGCCCACGAATATTGCCAAAGTATTTTAATAAGAAGAGGAAACGGAATTCATAACGTAATGGATAATGGAGGTTTTATTTCGAAGAATATCCAGAAACATTTTACAATAATTCATTTATGTACAACGAATAAGTAAAAGGCATCGCCTAACAAGCATGCAAAAGACAAAAACTGAAAAACTAAGATGGTTAGCACTCCAGAACAATATGAAAATAATTTCCATTGCAACCAAATTATCACAAAGAAACAATAAAACAAACTAATGAAACAAGACTCCGAAAGAAACTACACGACTGGCCACAACCGACATAGGATCGAGAGTTACTATACTTAAAGTCGGTGTTTATAGATTGTCCATGAACGAGATCATAAATCATCGATCGAAATCTGTAATAGCATGTTCTGAGTGCAAATCAGGGCTCACAAAGAAAGCAAAACCTCTTTGAATGGTCCACGAAAAACTGTACGGCAACCCAGAATCTCAGTAAAATCATCGATAGTCCCAGGAGCACTTCCGATGCGGCTCATTATGTCAAATTAACTAGCTAAGTTCCTTTGAAAACTACTTAAACCACTACGAAATGTTATTAGCAGATAATCTAAAGGAAAAGACGTCCTAGAAAACGAATTATTCTTGCATGATATATAGTATTTTGTTACGAAATATCCATTGGAAAAATCAACGACTATCTGGTGTAACCTGATTAATAATTAGTTTCATGATTATCGTTTAGAAACCAGTGATCTCAAAAACCTCATATTAACATGAAAACTAACGTGCAATTTACATGTAAAATAAATTATGACCATCAGTTCAGTGGTATAGCTATGGGCATCTACAATCCACCTCTCCTGGCAGAAGTGTACATGCATCATCTTGAACATCCGGGCCTGAAAAGTATAATTTACCTATACGCACTCCACAAAATATGTGTGGATGATCTATTATTATTTATCTCATACCAATAAATTCAAGCGAAATCCTCAAACAAGTTACTGCAAACGATCCAGACTTCAAAATAACTTTCGAGGTAGAGAAAGACAATAATTTCCCCCTTCGTGGACATCAATCTAACTCGAAAATACACATTATAAAAATAGCGTGCCAAAATCTCACAAAAAAACCAAGCTAAAAACTTAGAAAACCGAAACAGGATTATATAATTTAAACACAAGATTGAAGAAAGCTAGGCTGACTCAGAACAGGTTTTTTTATGAACAATTACCCAGAGTGTTTGTTTGATGTTAAATTCAGACCACGTCAGATTCGTACCACAGGGAACATGGTCAAACAGATTTTTCTAAACGTAGCATTTAGATGCGACCTACCGGAATCGATAATTGCACGGCGGTTAAATCAAATCACTAAGAAGAATTTTCCCAGTACAATAGTTAACATCACATTCAGCTTAATGCGAATCATGAGGCTGGATGACAAGACCATGTCACAATACTATCTAAATCGTTCATAGTTTATATATTTTCATGTATTTGCGGTAGCACATATATTGGACATAACAAAAAGCAATTTATCAACACAATTCGGCAACATTTACTTGCATAAAATGATTCAAACAACCTAGGCATCGTCAGGAAATCAATTATCGCCGAGCATATAGCAGCCAATTCGACGTATTTCTCTGTTCTACTCCTAGCAAAGTCCAAAAAATTATAACCATATATAAAGCTCTTTATATAAAACAAAATGCACATGGCGTAACCTTTCGAAAGTTTCACCTACATGCTATTATAATCGACTAGTCAGGAAACGCATAACCAGATAACAATGTGCTAGCAACTAAGCAAGCCCGAACGCTCATTAGACCAGCCTCAATAAACATGTGATCGGATTTCCAACAGACTGAAAAATCAGCTGCGCAACTGGCATCATTACTATTATTAAAAGTGACAGAAATTGCACAAGAATACGAGCGATCAACACTTCAATCCGCACATGCGTTGCTGTTACCAATATGAACATTTGGTCAAAGCATAAGCCAGCATTACAAGAATGAACTGATCTCAAACATCACATTGCAACACAATTAGAATAATGCTTAAATTCATATAGTACACACACAGACACATACGTATATGCTCTCACATATCCACCGAAAATAAACTTCCATGAAGATATTAAAGTAAAACTGAAAACCCACTAGTTGCCACCCACTTAATCAACTGATTACTAAGTCTGTATATAAATGGAAGATTGCGAAGTGTTGCTGAGTATTTACTAGATAAAATGGCCATTATCGACTTTGTTTTTAGATGTGATTTGTCTTCCTAATCAAAAATATATTTATGTTTATATAAGAGGAAAAAACGTAATCCATTTCTACCAGTATCTACGGCCAACATTCTGAATTCGTCTGTGATATTTTCGTTCATCAAATCATAACTTTATATTTATTGTCCCAGTTTAGGCCCAAAAAATTTAGAAAACAATTAGTTTTAAGATAATTTCCGTATTAGAATTACAGCAAATCCTGTGTCGAATGTTACTGTAAAACAAAGAAAATATCTTAGGTCTAGTCTTACTCCGAGTATTACAACACGATAAAAGTAAACAATGCCGCAAGCAGTCAAACTTGTTAGCAAGTAATTAAATATTATAAAGCGAAGAATTTAGCCAACCGAATATAATGTTATATAAATGTGTCATAATTATTAAAAATGGAAACAATTCTTAACTTAAAGTCGTGACAATCAATAACCAACTGGTAAACGAAAGTTATAGTTTTATAAATGAAGGAATAAATGTGTCCCTAAAGGGAGACGTGAAATGCCAGCCTTAATAAAATGCATAGTACCCTTTACATGTGCAAATATAAAAATAAATTTTAGCAGATGAAAGAACCGTTTCTTTCTCATATTCTTTTTAAATATCTATAAACAAACATCTCTTTATATATAAATTGAGAGGCCAAAAAATATAACAATGTGAACATGGAGTGAGTATGAAATAAGGAAACAACCAATCAATTACCTTTATCACCACCAGTTCCAGTTCAATACATAAACATGCTTCTCCTGCTTGCATAAATCCGGCTGCAATTTTTTTTTTCAATAAATCTTCGAATGTGGCTAAATTCCTTCTGTTATTGCATTTAGTACATATATTAAATGCTACGTCTGGTGAATATACATGTGAGGTATCAAAGATTTGTTGAACAGTTACAGACGTGTATTCACCATTTAATATAAAACTGGCTTTAAAATTGCAATGTACTCTCATTCGATTAATTAATCGTCCGGTTGATCGGCCTACGTAATTTGATTCACAACTTGTTCATATATATTGATAAATTAAATTTTATATCGACATTAACGGATGTTTCTCTTTGATTGGTGGTAATTCATGTGCGTTACCTGAAATAAAACTAATGTTTTAGCTGCATTAAATGTGCGTGTTAGTGCCGCTTCAACTTTCTTTTGATCTATTTAGGATACTGCATCCCCCTTAAATTGGATATTCATGTAGACTGCTTTCTTTTCTGGTTCGCAAAACGTTTGTTTCTGTTGACTTTTCCCTTTATTAATTGATTCGATTGATTATCCACGTTTTTCATTCGTGATTAGTCGCTTTTCACTCTAAGTTTCGCAAAGATCTGATTGATCCCCATTTCCAAGTACGCATCAAGTTCGTTTTCGCGGTGGCTGAGTGTTAATTTGTCCCTATCCTCCGATGACTTCAACATCGTTCATACTAACTACTGTAAATGAGGTACGACCTATTCTTCGTTGATTGCCGACGTTTCGGAACGTTATTTCCCGTTCCATTGTCAGGCCAATAATCATACGTATAGTCAAATTTCTCACAATAACAGATTTAAGCAAATATGCTATTATGAGAAGTATATTTGTCAATTCTTAGAAAAATGCCGTGAAATATTGTTAATTTATATTGCAATAGCACAAAAATTCTGTAATGCCACGTTGGTTTATGGTAAATTGTTATATTTAATTTCCTATTAATACCTTTCTTTAGTTGTATATCTAACGAATGTAGACAATCATATTTCTCGTGCTTTAACATAAAACAAATATTTTTATGCGCTTTGTTGAAACTTTGAAGCAATGTTCGTGATCACGACACTTTCTTTAGGACAAGTAAAATATCATCCACGCATCGCATGTATTGAGCATAATTACTTATGTCACACCTTAATGATGTGTTCTCCAGATGGCCTAGAATAATCTCAGCAACAACTGGAGATAAGGAGCTCCAAGTTGCCGCACCATCAGTCTGTTATTAGACGAAACAATACATCTTGCGTGCATAGTAAGATAAGCTTGCGCAGAGTGTGACCTGGCTCCGAAGATGGTAATATGACTTGTTTTACCGATTGGATTATAATATCAATGGTTTCGTCAATCGAAACATTTGGAAACATAGACGTAAAATCAAAAGACGCCTTTATATTGATTTAAAATTTATATCTTGAATTCTGTTAACAAACATAAAAGAATCGGTAACCAAATCATTACATAGTAGTTTGCGCAATTTTTTCGGTGTACGAGTTAACCATTTATCCAATGAATGGAACGGAGAATTAACCATTAATAATATTTGTCTCATCGGGCAAACATATTTGTGTGTTTTGTTAATCCGTACATTGTTGATGTAGATGTTCCAACTGGCTTGAGCTTCTGTGCCTTGGCCTCATCAATTAAATCGGCATACGCCAAGATCTTAATTTCATTTATTACTTTGCTTACAACTTTGTTTATTTCATGTGATTTATTCTCTAGGCGCGATTGTCATTCAGCACGTTTTCAATCTTTTGTAGGTAGTCCGATTTGTCCATTATAACAATGCTCTTACCTGTATCAATGCGTTGTATTTTTATGTCTGAATTTCTGCTGATATCTTTAAGCGCATTTAAATGTTGCTTTGTCAATGCAAGCTGTTCTGCGCATTTGGACGATTTCAAACGGGAAAGCATGATCAACTGCAGTAGACTTGAGTTAATTTTTAAAATCTGTTAGTTCTATGTCGGTAGTTAGTTTAAATAGGAATTCAAATGTTGCCTCAAAATCATCATTTCATTAATTACAAGGATGATTTTCATAATTTCGACCCAGACGTAGAATTTTAGAAAATTAAATAAATGAAATGACAGATGGGAGTTAGCCACATACAAGCTTTATAGATAAAAAATGTAGCCGGATTTATGCAAACATAAGATGCATGTTCAGGCATTGAGATTGAACTGCAAGTGATAAACGCAATTGATAGATTTTTCCGTTAATTCACACTCTATTCATGTTTACATCTTCTATTGTTTGTCTTTTTAATTTATATATAAAGAGATGCTCATTTGAAGATATTTAAGCAAAATATGAGAAAGAAACCGTTCATGTATATGATAAAATTTCTCTTTCGTTTTTGCAATTGGAAAGGGTACTATGAATATATTAATACATATATATATAGAGAGTATATATATATATATATATATATATATATATATATATTGTACAACCACATTATCGTTGCTTACGAAAATAGTGTTGGGGCAGTTGTTTTAAATCAAGTTTTTGTTCTTGATATAATAACTAATCTCATCAAATATAACCAGTCGTACATCATAGCAAAACACATGATTTAACATCAAGTTAGACTCTAAAACACTTTACTTTGGGAAGAAGTTTCGGATACATAAATTCTAAGCAGTAGTAGTAAGATTATATACTGGAAGCTTGCGCAACATATACAATAAATTTAGTTCAGCCACCAATACACATTTTTAATCTGAATTTAAAGATAAATAATTATAGGAAACGTAAACATTTTATAATGCAGTTATATTAACGATGATTAAAAAAGATTACCGGCGAAATAAGTTTCAATATTATCACTGCTGTATATTGCTTCTCTATATTTAATGTATATTTCCTTACATGATTTACATCTTTATTCAAATAAGAATTTTTTTAAATAGCTGAACCGAAATTTATCGATGATCTTAAGCAACGAAAGGATTGATTGCCAAGTCGCAAGATCGATCACTACATTCACTTTAATGCAGATTTAGTGAGGCCAATATAAAGAAAATATTTTATTTGCTTTGCATAAAAATTAACGATTTACGCCGTTTAGTTTTGACACATGCAATTAAAATGAGATTATGGTAATTATTAAAGAATGAAACAGATACTCAGTATCTTATGTTTGACAATATAGACTACCAGATCGCAGCCTCGAAAACAAGTATGAATATGCTTTACCCTCACAAACTTGTAGCGTTTATCATTGGTTTTAATCGCATGATTCTGGGTGCCATCGACAAGGAAAGTAAAAAAAGACACAGATTTATTTGATAATTAGACATTCTCCAGCGCATTTCCAGAGAATCCCGATGTTTTCCCTTTCAATTATACACGTTACATCTTACCAGAAAAACAGTAACAAGTATCATCTCTAGGACAAATTTATACATTTTGAAAAATGATAGAATCCAAAAAACAATTTTAATAAAACAAAAACTGCACTGGTGAGTCTAAATTAAATCTTTACATAATAAAAAGTTGGATCCCATAGAATGTCTCAAAGTGTCAAGATTAATGAAACCAGCCAGACTCAGATAATGTATGCATGAATATCGATGATTATATTAAACTTATAAACAATGTTTTTGATAATGAGAATAAATTTTAACCTTGACATAGAGATTAATACAGATTGGAAACTACCGAGATTTCAATATGGCGTGTGATTGAAATTATTTTTAAAGCAATCCAATAAAAGAAACCGGCGATGCGAATTCCATTGAAACTGATAACATCATATGACGTCTCAAACAATCAAAATAAATCGGCGTATGAGAGGGCAGAATGTGCGACATGCCGCAAGTACACAAAGTAGTTGGAACGAGAACCTTGCTCACTCTAAGACCAATAATGTCCTTTCACAGCACAAATTGGATAGAATACTAAACGTCCCTTGATTCAGTATAAATTTCAATATTAAACATTGTTTTCTCGATAATTCCTACTTTGCAAGTAA
>JAQBSW010004706.1:0-65883 GCA_029291075.1 Eudiplozoon nipponicum
TAACATTCGCTGGTTCTTCAATGTCATCTGGTGTCGACAAATAATTTTCATGCTGTGATTCAGTAGAATAAGGTTTTGATATGTTAGACAACGATTTTTCCAATTGCTGCATTTCATTATGTGTCTGCAAGATGGGATTGCACACCTCAGATTCGCCCATGGAACGGTCATTCAACGCATCTTTTAATTCGGTAACACCGTCAATCCAGATAAACTGGGGAATACAGCGATCCAACGTAACACAATCCTCAATGCCATTTATTTCTATGATGACATTCTTGTCAGTCATCCTCTTGACCTTAAATGGTCCTTTGTAAAATGGTGTTAGGCAGTTTTTTCTATTCTCATTAGTAATATAAACATGCGATGCCGATTTTAAATCAGAGGACACATAGCATTTAGTTTTAGGTTTTCTAGTTTTTTTGGGGCCAAACGACACATCTTGTCTCTAAGTGCTCCTACAAACCAATCTACATAACTAGAAGCCCAATCATGACTACTTGGAGTTTGAATTAGAAGATCTCCAGGCAACCATAATGGTTCTCCATAAACTAATTCTGCAATGGAAGTTCCTAATTGTGCCCTATATCTGTTGCGCATGGCGAGTAGTACTATAGGAAGATCGTGTATCCAGCTTGTTCCACAAGTACACTTTAATGCAGCTTTCAGTTCACGATGTAACCTTTCTACCATCCCATTTGCTCGTGGGTTATACGCGCTATTATGAATTATAGTGATTCCCATGACGTTGAGAGATCTTACGAAAAGCTCTGACATAAATTGACTACCGCGATCACTAGTGACCTTTTCCGGAACACCATAACGCGATATCCAATTATGTAGAAACGCGAACAAAACTTCTTGTGCTGTCATGTCTTTTAAAATCGCCACTTCAAATTGACGACTAAATCTATCTACCATAGTCAGCAAGTATTTGTTTCCGTTTACTTCAGGCATCTCAACAATGTCTATGTGTACGTGTCTGAACCGTCCATTTGGTATTCCAATGTTCTTTATATCGGTCCTGGTATGTCTCCACACCTTAAACGTTTGACACTTGGTAGAGGCTCTTACCCATACCCATATATCTTTAGACATATGTGGCCATACGTATCTGTCGTTGATTAATCGTATGGTGGCTTTAATGGATGGATGATCTATGTTATGCAACACTTGGATAATCTTGGCCCGTAACTCCAATGGCACATATGGTCGTGGTTGACTTCTAGATGTTTCGCATAACAACCACTTGCCATTTATGAGCTTACGCACATATCCTGGTCTTTTGGACAATACCAATGTAAAGGGATCCAGTCCTTGCGCTTCTTCGATTTGACTAACGAAATCGTGCATTGATTCTTCTAAACTTTTCAAAGGACCTTGAAATATCGTATCGACATCAGCTTCATTCGGTCGGCTTAGTGCATCTGCAACCACATTCTCTTTACCAACAATATGAGACACAGTGAAATCAAACTCTGCTAACCGTGTTATTTGGGAATTTACTCTACGAGAGTAATTAAGCCTAGCTGTCTTACCAAGTATGCTGATCAATGGCTTATGATCGGTCAATAACCTAAACTTGTGACCATCTAAGTAATACTCGAAGTGTAACACTGCGGCATACACGTCTAGAAGCTCTTTGCCAAACGTATCATAACGTTTTTCTCGATCAGTAAGCTTACGGCTATAAAACCCAATCGGTTTTACTACGTCCCAATCTCTTTGCTGTAGCACTGCTCCTAATGCAACATCTGATGCATCAGTGATTAGTTCGAAAGGTTTTTCCCAATCTACAGGTGCTAATGTGGTTACGTCACTTAACATATCCTTGGCCTTTTGGAAATTTTCTCAGTCTTCTTGACTCAAGATGATAGGCCAAGACTTCTTGATCGTGCTCTTTTCAAGAGTGAGATGGCTTGTTAACGAGCCAAGAATTCCGGCTAGACCTAGAATGAATTGAGGATAATAGCTGATCATGCCCAAGAACCTTCGCAACTGGCGTACAGTTCTGGGTTCCGTTACGTCCTTAATGGCTTGGTTCTATCTTCCAAAGGCTTAATTCCGTCTTTGGAAAGTATATGACCAAGGTATTTAACTGAAGAGCAATCAATATTACTCTTATTAGGTTTGACCACTAATCCATATTGTTCCAGCCTGGTCAAAACCGTTTCCAAATGCGTGCGATGTTCGTCTCTTGAGCGACTAAAAATTATTATGTCATCTATATATACTCTCGCAAATGGACAATTCTGAAGGATTTCTTCAGCCAAACGCTGGAATGTCTGACTGGCGTTTTTCAAACCAAAAGGCATTCGAAGAAATTCATACGATCCCCCTCCAGGAAATCTGACTGCGGTGAGTGGTATCGAACTTTCTTCCATTGGTACCTGATAGTACGCTTTCTGGAGATCTAAAGTTGAATAAACCTCATATCCAATTATATCTCGGAGCTGAGTACTCTGGTTAGGGAGAGGATAAGAATCACCCTTTGTCACTGAGTTTAATAGACGATAATTCCCACAAACCCTCCATTGACCCAGTTCAGGTTTGGGAACTACCACTATTGGGGAAGCAAAATTGGAATTTGACCTTCTACAAATCCCCTCTTCGCGCAATTGGTAAAATTCTGACACAGCTACTTGTTGCTTGTGTCGTGCCAATGGTTGAGCCTTTGGTGAACAAGGTAACGGAGCTACCAATTCTATCTGGTGTTCTACTCCTATTTTCAAACCTATTCTTTTGGCACTAAAAGGTTGAGACACTGTTAGGTGCTTCTCGATTATATCAGCAAAGTCATGTGCGACTGTTGGACGAGGTAAGAGGACTGTTCTAACTGCCGACACGTTAGACTCATTATTTATTGATGTCCCTACGCCTTCTGTGATAGTCCTAGCCTTGGGGTCTAATGCCAGCTTGAAATGTGTCAAGAAATCCATGCCAATGATATGGTCCTTGACATCGGCTACTAGAAAATTCCATAGGAAAGAAGATTTCTGGCCTAATGTTACCGACATTTCTTTCATCCCTTTTACTTCAATTGGACTACCATTAGCGGCCCATAGTTGATAATCAAATGTGGGGCAATCTGCTTCCACCACGTCTGACCTAACTATACTTACCTCAGCACCCGCGTCTATGAGAAATTCTAATCCAGATAATTCATCCTTAATAATGAACTTGTTGCTGGACACTCCGGCAATGTTTTCAAGATCCCCGCTTAGTGAGAATCGGACTCTCTTGCCTTTTATCTGGGTGCTATTTGTACTAGTCGCCTCTTTTGCTTTGAGTATGCCTTTTAAAGGCATATCTGGGAGCCTTTGCAATGGAACCCCCCCTACGGCTCCTACTAGTGGGGGTTTTTCCCTTTTCCCGGTGACGGATTTCTCTCAACCGGTTTTGTGCTTCCTTTCCATTTGGTCCACCTAATCGCGGGTAATTATAATTTTCATCTTGGCACTTCGCACTGCGTCCATATTCGCCCTGTGCCTTGCCCCATCCGCGTGGCCCTTCGAAGCGTTGACGCGAGTGACTCCTTCGGCGTCTAATATCCTGTACCTGACTCTGAAGTTGTGCGACATCACTATGCAAGCTAGCAACTTCCCTACATAAGAAACGCAAGCTTTCTTGTGTGGTCAGGTGGTTTTCGGTATCTGCCCTGACTGGCTGCATCGTTACAGAATCTGCCATTACAGAATGTACTTGTGGTTCTTGCTGTTTATACACGCCGTCTAACCCTCTGAGTTTTGTCGGCCAATCTATGTTCATTGTGTCAAACACTTCCATTGTTGTTTTGAGCCTAACTGGTAACTCAGCTGTAAAAATGGAGTTGACTTCATCACTAGATATATTCAACCTGGAAGCTTTCGTGTAAAGGCGTTCATAAAATTCGGACGGTAACTGACGTCCCATTTTTTCTAAGCGTAATAATTCGCACATTTGCGCTGTTCTTCCAGGCTGATATCTCTGTTGAATTTCTGCCATTAATAACTCAAATGCGTTGTACGGCTTTTCTTTCACAGTTCTGTCTCTGAAATTTTCCAAAGCATTTCGGAAATTCTCAGGCAATGCCATCCATGCTGCAACAAATTTCTCCATAGGGTTCACAATACAATAAGCCTCAAATATCATTTGGGCATCTCCTACCCAACTTGCATGTTTCTCTGACTTATACTGTGGTAGACTAAATATACTTGGACTGGCGCGGTCGCCAAAATTTGTTGAGGCCCCTAACCTATTGGTGTTAGTAAGCCCCCTAGATGCCAGTTCGCTAGATGTCCTAATATTCACAGTAGAGTCTGTTTTGCCTACATTGTTATCTGTGTCAATAAGATATAATTCCATTAGGTCCTGCCCTAAATGAAATACATCTTCTAATTTAATATCGGCATTCATGATCAAGAATTATGATACTTAAATTGACACTTACTTGAGGCGTTTGGAAGGTGAGAGTTGGAAAGCTATATCTTCAGCAATAATCTGCTTTGATGTGTACGTGACCCACAATAATAAATAAATTACCTGTTCCAAGGCTCCTCCTCAGTGTTATATTATATCAGAACACAAGGCAAGTGTTGAAAGATGTATATTGTGCAATGTTGTAATCGTTTATTATGGAGAGAAATGTTAAAATTGCAGCAAACGAAAATCTACAACCAGCCCGGAAGCACGATACTCAAAAACTGAAAATAGCGCACCCTTTTAAAAATCAAGTCTTTAAACAAAGAATGTTCTGGAAATAAAAAGAAAAAAATCTTTTTAAATAAAGTTGTTACAATCAGCTATGGTGGTTTAAATTTATCATTCAAGGTCATTTTATAAAAGGCGGAGGATTCAACATCCTCTACAGAGGTGTAGAGGTTAAATTAATTATCGGACAGAAATTAACCTCTCATATAAAAATAAATCAATTTTTATTTTTGGACATTTTATGTTATCGCTGGTTTCGTAAAACAATATTTTAATTTTTGAAAAATATTGTAAAATTTTTTGAAAGTTCTTTTGTTCATATTGTCGAAGTTTTGGACTTGTCTTGTGAAAAGAAATGAGACAGTTTTGATCTGAGTTTCTGAATTGCATAAGCGGGACACTGCGTGGTTCATCTCCGATTACTTTGTGAATAAAATTTGTAAATCTTCTCGTCATTCTGTTGTTTTTAATTATCAGCGAAAAGAACCACAAGTTTGCTTTTGGTAATTTAACTGAATATTTGTTTCAAGGTCTCATTCTTTCCAGTTCAGTAAATTTGTGGACATCAGTGAATCCGGGTAAGCTTACTTAATTAATATAATATATAAATTATAAATAATTTAATAATATCATGCCTGGTTTATTAAATACTGAGGATACAGAGCAGTTGGCTAGCGGACTTAAGGATTGTAGCAAGAGAGATTGTTCAGAGAACAAGTGTTTCCAAGATGAATGATCATTCCACATATATGGATTTTCAGACACCAGCATCCAGAGACCCTCTTATGGTAGTGACAAGAACTCTACAACAAGAGAGTTATATCTCCGCCTTATGTAAAATAACATTGACTGATAATTTAAACCACCACTTAATGATTATATGAACTATTTAAAAGAATTTTCTTGTTATTTTTCAGAACATTCTTTGTTTAAATACTTGATTTTAAAATTGTGCGCTATTTGTCAGTTTTTGAGTATCTCGCTCCGCGACTGTTATTGTAATTTTGGCTGCTGCATTTTAACATTTTTCTATAGTAAACAAGTACATCATTATCAAATATATTTCTCCATCAATTGCCTTTGTTCTGATATAAAATAACATTGAAGAGGAGCCTTGGAACAGGTATATTTGATTTTATCGTTGGGTCACGTTTATACAATAACAGATTATTGCTGAGAGGAACCGCTTTCCAACTTTCACTTTCCGATTGCCTAGCAGGAAGTATCGATTTAATTGTTATCTCATATATTCATGGATACCGATATTAAATTTGAGGACACAAGTAGGTTAGTGCAGGACATAGTGGACTTGAACATAAGTGACGCAAGCAATAATATAAGCCTATCAGACTCTACTGTGAATTTTAGGACTTCCAACGATCTGGCATCTATGGGGCTTACAGACTCGAAGAGGTTAGGGGGCCTCAACAAATTTGTGTAGAGGAAGTTAAATCCTCCGCCTTATGTTAAATAACATTGACTGATAAATTTAAACCACCATGGCTGATTGTAACGAATTTTATTTAAAAGGTGTTTTTTACTTTTTATTTTCCAGAATATTCTTGGTTAAATACTTGATTTTGAATTGTGTGCCATTTTTCAGTTTTTCGAGTATCTCGCTCCTTGACTGGTCTTGTTAATTTTGGTCTGCTGCATTTTAACTTTTTTCTCTAGTAAACGAATACATGTCATCAAATATATTACTACATCAATTGCTTTTGTTCTAATATAATACAAGATTGAGAAGAATCGTCTGGAACAGGTAAATTTGATTTATTCTGTTGTTCACGTATATCTCTCTCCAGATTATTTATTCAGGAGTAATACGGCACAACTTTCGCATTCCGGTTGCCTAACATTAAGTGTCGATTTGATTGTTATACCATATAGATATGAAGACCGATATTAATTTGAGGACACAAGTAGGTTAGTGCAGGTCATTGCGGACTTGAACTTTGGAGATACAAACGTTAATATAAGCCTATCAGACTCTACTGTGAATTTTAGGACTTCAAGCGATCTGGCATCTATGGGGCATTCAGACTCGAATAGTTTAGGGGCCACAACAAAATTTGGCGACCGCGTCAGGATCAAAGAATTTTAAGTCTACCGCAGTACAAATCAGAAAAACATTCAAGTTGGGTAGGAGATGCCCAAATGATATTTAGTGCTTACAATATCGTGAACCCTATGGAGAAATTTGTTGCAGCATGGATGGCATTGCCTGAAAATTTCCGAAATGCTTTGGAAAATTTATGAGACAGAACTGTAGAAGAAAAGCCGTATAATGCATTTGAGTTATTAATGGCAGAAATTCAACAGAGATATCAGCCTAGAAGATCAGCGCAAATGTGCGAATTATTACGCTTAGAAAAAATGGGGCGTCAACTACCGTCTGAATTTTATGAACGCATTTGCACAAAAGCTTTCAGGTTGAATATATCTAGAGATGTAGTCAACTCCATTTTTACAGCTGAGCTACCAATTAGGCTTAGAATAACATTGGAAGTATTTGACACAATGAGCATTGATTGGCCAACTAAACTCAGAGGGTTAGACGGCGTGTATAAACAGCCAGAACCACAAGTACATGCTGTAATAGCAGATTCTGTCACGATGCAGCCAGTCAGGACAGATACCTAAAACAACCTGACTATACAAGAAACCTTGTGTTTCTTATGTAGAGAAGTTGCTAGCTTACGCAGTGATATTGCACAACTTCAGAGTCAGGATAAGTACACTAGACGTCGTGGGAGTCACTCGCGTCAACGCTTCGAAGGGCCACGCGCATTGTGTAAGGCAAATTGCGAATACGGAGGCAGTGCGAAGTGCCAAGGTGAAAATTGTATATACCAGCGATTAGGTGGACCCATATGGAAAGAAAGCACAAAACCGGTAGAGAGAAATCCATCACCGGGAAAAGGACAAAACCCCCGCTAGTAGGCGCCGTAAGGGGGTTCCATTTCAAAGGCTCCCAGATATGCCTTTAAAAGGCATACTTAAAGCGAAAGATGCGATTAGTGCAAATAGCACCGATATAGAAGGCAAGAGAGTCCGATTCTCACTAAGCGGAGATCTTAAAAACATTGCCAGATTATCCAGCAACAAGTTCATTATTAAGGATGAATTATCTGGATTAGAATTTCTCATCGATACGGGTGCTGAGGTAAGCATAGTTAGGTCAGACATGGTGGAAGCAGATTGCCCCACATTTGATTATCAACTATGGGCCGCTAACGGTAGTCCGATAGGAGTGAAAGGGATGAAAGAAATGTCGGCAACGTTAGGCCAGAAATCTTCCTTCCTATGGAATTTTCTAGTAGCCGATGTCAAGGACCATATCATTGGTATGGATTTCTTGACACATTTCAAGCTGAAATTAGACCCCAAGGCTAGGACTATCGCAGAAGGCGTAGGGATATCAACTCCTACTGAGTCTACCACGTCGGCAGTTAGAACAGTACTCTTACCTCGCCCAACAGTCGCACTTCACTTTGCCGATGTAATTGAGAAGCACCTAGCAGTGTTTCAATCTTTCAGTGCCAAAAGGATAGGTTTGAAGACGGGAGTAGAACACCAGATAGAATTGGTGGCTCCGTTGCCTTGTTCACCGAAGGCTCAACCATTGGCACAACACAAGCAACAAGTTGCTTTGTCAGAATTTCACCAATTGCGCGAAGAGGGGATTTGTAGAAGGTCAAATTCCAATTTTGCTTCCCCAATAGTGGTAGTTCCCAAACCTGAAACCGGGTCAATGAAGGGTTTGTGAGAATTATCGTCTAATAAACTCAGTGACGAAGGGTGATTCTTATCCTCTCCCTAACCAGAGTACCTTGCTCCGAGATATAATGGGATATGAGGTTTATTCAACTTTAGATCTCCAGAAAGCGTACTATCAGGTACCAATGGAGGAAAGCTCGATACCACTCACCACAGTCAGATTTCCAGGAGGGGGATCGCACGAATTTCTTCCAACGCCTTTTGGCTTGAAAAATGTCAGTCAGACATTCCAGCGTTTGGCTGAAGAAATCCTTCAGAGTTGTCCATTTGCGAGGGTATATATAGACGACATAATAATTTTTAGTCGCTCACGAGACGAACATCGTACGCATTTGGAAACGGTTTTGACCAGGCTGGAACAATATGGATTAGTGGTCAAAACTAATAAGAGTAATATCGATTGCTCTTCAGTTAAATACCTTGGTCATATACTTTCCAAAGACGGAATTAAACATTTGGAAGATTCGGTCCAAGCTATAAAGGACGTAACAGAACCCCGAACCGTACGCCAGTTGCGAAGGGTCCCGGGCTTGATCAGCTATTATCGTCGATTCATTCCAGGTCTAGCCGGAATTCTTGGATTGTTAACGCGCCATCTCACTCGTGAAAAGAGCACGATCAAGAAGTCTTAGCCTATAAACTTGAGTCCGGAAGACCGAGAAAAATTCCAAAAGGCCAAGGAAATGTTAAATGACGTAACCACATTAGCATCTGTAGATTGGGAAAAAACTTTCGAACTAATCACAGTGCCTCAGATGTTGCATTAGGGGCAGTGCTACAGCAAAGAGATCAGGACATAGTAAGACCGATTGGGTTTTATAGCCGCAAGCTTAATGATCGAGAAAAACGTTATGATACGTTTGGCAAAGAGCTTCTAGCAGTGTATGCCGCAGTGCTACACTTCGAGCATTATTTAGACGGACATAAGTTTAAGTTATTGACCGATCATAAGCCATTGATCAGCATACTTGGGAAAACATCTAGGCTTAATTACTCTCGTAGAGTAAATTCCCAAATAACACGGTTAGCCGAGTTTGATTTCACAGTGTCTCATATTTCTGGTAAAGAGAATGTGGTAGCAGATGCACTTAGCCGACCGAATGAAGCTGATGTCGAGCTGATATTTCAAGGTCCTTTGAAAAGTTTAGATGATTCAATGCACGATTTCGTTTGTCAAATCGAGGAAGCGCAAGAATCGGATCCCTTTACATTAATATTGACCAAAAGACCAGGATATGTTCGTAAGCTCATAAGTGGCAAGTGGTTGTTATGCGAAACATCTAGAAGTCAACCATGACCATATGTGCCATTGGAGTTACGGGCCAAGATTATCCAAGTGTTACATGACATGGGTCATCCATCCATTAAAGCCACCATTCGATTAATCAACGACAGATACGTATGGCCGCACATGTCTTAAGACATACGGGTATGGGTAAGAGCCTGTGCCAAGTGTCAAACGTGTAAGGTGTGGAGACATACCAGAACTGAGATAAAGAATATTGGGATACCAATTGGACGGTTCAGACACGTACACATAGACATTGTCGAAATGCCTGAAGTTACTGGGAGTAAATATATGCTAACCATGATAGGTAGATTCAGTCGTCAATTTGAAGTGGCGATTTTAAAAGACATGACAGCGCAAGACGTCTTGTTCGCGTTTCTACATAATTGGATATCGCGTTATGGTGTTCCGTAAAAGGTCACTAGTGATCGCGGTAGTCAATTTATGTCCGAGCTTTTCGTAAGATCCCTCAACATCATGGGAACCACTGTAATACATACTAGCGCGTATAACCCACGAGCGAATGGGATGGTAGAAAGGCTTCATCGTGAACAAAAAGCTGAATTAAGGTGTACTAGTGGAACAAGCTGGATATACGATCTTCCTATAGTACTAATCGCCATGCGCAACAGATATAGGGCACAATTAGGTACTTCCATGGCAGAAATGGTTTATGGAGAACCATTAAGGTTGCCTGGAGATCTTCAAATAGAAACTCCAAGTAGTCTTGATTGGGCTTCTAGTTATGTAGATTGGTTTGTAGGAGCACTTAGAGACAAGATGTGTCGTTTCGCCCCGACCAAGACTAGAAAAGCAAAAACCAAATGCTATGTGTCCTCTGATCTAAGATCGGCTGCGCATGTGTATATAACTAATGAAAATAGGAAGAACTGCCTAAAACCATTTTATAAAGGACCATACTAGGTCAAGTGGATGACTGACAAGAATGTCATCATAGAAATAAATGGCATTGAGGATTGTGTTACGTTGAATCGTTGAATTCCCCAGTTTATCTGGATAGACGGTATGACTGAATTAACAGATGCGTTGAATGATCGTTCCATGGGCGAATCTGATGTGTGCAATCCCACCATACAGGCACATAATGAAATGCAGAACTCTGAAGACGTGTTGTCTAATATAGCAAAATCTTATTCTACTGAATCACAGCATGAAAACTATTTGTCAATACCAGATGATTTTGAAGAACCAGTGAATGTTGTACCGGGCGAGATGACGACGTCAGGGGCGCCATTATGCACAACTCGCTCTGGAAGAGTGCCTCATCACCCGAAGAACTATGATTACATCTATTATTAGCCGTCGTTTTTTTGAGAAGGTGGTGTATGTGGAGGAAGTTAAATCCTCCGCTTTATGGAAAATAACATTGACTGATAAATTTAAACCACTATGGATGATTGTAACGAATTTTATTTTTAAAAAAATTTTTCTTTTTATTTTTCCAGAACATTCTTTATTTAAACACTTGATTTTGAATTGTGCGCTATTTTCAGTTTTTGAGTATCTCGCTCCTTGACTGGTATTGTAATTTTGGTCTGCTGCATTTTAACATTTTCTCTAGTAAACGAATACACTTCTTCAAATATATTACTCCATCAATTGCTTTTGTTCTAATATTATACAAGGCTGGAACAGGTAAATTTGATTCATTCTGTTGTTCACGTATATCTCTTTCCAGATTATTTATTCAGGAGTAATACGATACAACTTTCGCATTCCGATTGCCTAACATTAAGTGTCGATTTGATTGTTATACCATATAGATATGGAGACCGATATTAAATTTGAGGACACAAGTAGGTTAGTGCAGGACATTGCGGACTTGAACCTTGGAGATACAAACGTTAATATAAGCCTATCAGATTCTACTGTGAATGTTAGGACTTCAAGCGTTCTGGCATCTATGGGGCTTTCAGAATCGAATAGGTTAGGGGCCTCAACATTTGAAGAGAATCAAGTAACTCATCATATAAAGATAAATCAAATTTTATTTTTGGACATTTGATGTTATCGCTGGTTTCATTAAACAATATTATGTTTCAAAAATATATTGGTATTTTTGTGGAATTTTCAGGGGTACGCTTTGTGCGTGTTTCTGGCTTGATACACTTTTCAAATAAAGTTTTGAAGTATAACGTACCAGTTTTCTTAATACACATTATTGGGAAGAATCTCAAATTTGCTTCACGTAATTGACGTGGATTTTTGTTTTCTAGGTCTCCAGAATATCGTTCTGTCATCCGCAGTAATCAGCGTATTGGTGAGCACATTTTTTGTTATAATATATATTGCAAGAAATGTTATTTTAATATTATGGCCAGTTTAGAAAATATTAAGGATACAGAACAATAAGCAGGGGGACTTGAGAAATATAGTTTGAAAGATATTTATGATGGATTCAGTCGTTCTAAATTAGATGATCATACCGCATATATGGGCTATCCGAGCCTGACATATCAGACGTTCTCTTATGGTAGTGACCAAAGGGTCTCTACACTAGGACAACTTTATTCTGTCTTCTGTGTGTACTGTTTGGTAGTTAGTGGTCTACTTTGCAGATGCACGTAAACTAATAGATTGGACGAAACAAAATATAGCACTTGCTTTATTGAACGAGTTGATGAATTTTATTGAAGACCGGCCCGCAACACCAAGAAAGCTAACAAACGTAGAAATCCGAATAATAAGTTACAAAATAAGGATTGCCTGGATGCGCAACAAAAGGAGATCGATAAAACTGACGGCAAGCAATTTTTGTGAACAGCTTGGGTAAAATCGGAAATGAGCAGCAGACGTAAACAATCAACGCGGCAAAATGTAACAGCGATTGCCGCTTACGAGTAAATCAGAAATTGCGTTCTTTTTCATTATTGAAAAGTCAGTTAATAAACTTGCAAACATTTACAAATTACTTTGCTTGGTGTTAATGATATAATTTAACATGTTATACGTTTTCCTCATTAAAATAGGAAAAAAGGAAAGAAAAAATGCCTCCTGGCGTGGCTTGGTTAGTTCTGCAGGTCAGATTTCGATCATAGTTAAACTACTGTTTATTGAACTTCCCACCGGTTAACGAAATAAACGGTATGTACAGATACTGGGCTGGTGCATATACATGATTTGCTTCATCAATGATATGATGCTATATAACCATTAATTGTTGCTACACAAATTGTTATTCTTAGTGGTACGTTATAACACGTAAATCAAAATGAAGCAGTGATGATAAGTTTTGATAGCCGTGTTGTTAAAATTACATAGTGGTTTGCAATAAGCATGGTCAGGTTTTAGTTGGTGTTATTTTGGAGACTCGATCATTGCTAGCGGAAGAAGTTCGATAAGACCAAAGAAGCTAGTGTCCGCTCAAAGTTGTGAGCCGCGATATTCGCGAGTGATTATTTTAAGTACGTAACTAATGAAGATTATGTATGCATGATGATTGCCTACAACTCTCATATGAAGCCGGTGACTACTTATTATTGCTACATATTCCGTTATCTATAGCTTGCTTTTCATATAACAAAAAGAAAATTTGGGCCCAGGTGAATGCCATATGGCATATAAGCAAATAAACAGAAAAATTGTATGTTAAAAATAAATAAATTATGTTTACTCGATTTTTGCTGCAGAAATATTATAATACCAAAAAAACTGTTGATAGAAGCTACACAAGTGTTAGCAAAGAACTGTTATTATAAAAAGTACGAATAATGAGCGATAACGATGAATCATGTTGGTCTGTATGAGGCGATCACATCACTTGAAGTAGAGTGCAAGTCGTGGAAGAAAGAACATACGACACATAGAAAATGAAAAATAGACAAGGTTTCTATCATTTACACGCAATGCAAAGTAAATTATTCCTTGATTGAGATTTGTAGTATTAGGGGCCTGAAATGCATATATAGGGATGCATATTGCCAGAATGAGGTAGTTTGTTAAAGGGTTTCAATCCGTCTATACTTACCAAATAAATTTTCGCACCTTGCATGATAATGCAATATTTTCGATATCTAAGTAAAATCGGGTAAGGACCGTGATACATTTAAACAATAAATGATTGCGCGGGTGGTGGTTTGCGAGCTTGAAGTAAACACAAATCCAATTGTATTTAACCAGTCGTCGAACCAAATAACAAAACTACCGCCAGTTGCATCGCACTGACGCGTTTCGAACTGCTATGATCATTATCAGAGTACGACGGCAAACTGACTAGCGAGGATCAAACCGCCTTGCATTTATATGGAAAGCAAAATTAGATATGCGGCTCTCACCTCTGGTAGTCTTGCATACATTGTACGTGAAATTGTGCAGCCGACATTTCCAGTAACGTACTTGTATGCAAGAATACTAGAGGTGAGAGCAGCATATCTAATTTTGATTTCCTTATATATGCAATGCGGTTTGATCCCCGCTAGTCAGTTTGCCGTCGTATTCTGATGATGATCTTGGAAGGTCGAAACGCGCCAGTGCGTGCGACTGGCGGTAGTTTTGTTTTGTTTTTCGACGACTGGTTAAATCCAATGGGATTGGTGTTTACTTTAAGCTTGCAAACTTGATTTAAAGGACTGTCATACATGTTTGTAGTGGTGTTACAGCATTGTCGTTTCAAATGTATACTTTTCTGCAGCTGTGGACCTGCAATTAACAAAGGCTAGACGAGGAGTGTGTCTGGGATACTGGGTTGATATAATTCTGAAAAGGAGCCAAAGTCTAAAAGATTCAATGTCTGGGTCATCTTGTGCAGGTAGCAAACGTGGGAGTTGATTCGGTAGGCAAAAGTCTATGACGCATATGTGCAAATAGATTCGCATATATGCCAACTTATTTCAAGGAATACTAAAGGTAATGCAATGACAAAGTTACCATTTGTGGACGAGGGTGCTAAAGAAAGATAGAGTTTCCTACGAATTCTCTTTAGCATACCATTAGACTACGAGTGATAGGCGTTGGTCTGGCGTAAATTGCACCTCATAAAAAGCACAGCAGTTGTATAGCGATTGGAAGAGAAATATGTACCTCTACCAATAATAACAAAGTTGGAAACAACTTACTGTGCTTTTCATGCAGAGATAACATAATTAGTGGCTTTATATAACGGAATGGTGTCGAGAGGTAACGCCACTAGCCATCAAGTACATTTAGTCAAATGGAATTTCGTTTTTTTCCCACCAGATTGAACTATCATGAAGTTGATGATAACATTTATCTTCCTCAACTCCACCCCTGCTATTAAATACTTTGCTAGTCACAATTTAATTCACCTCCATATATGCTACCTTTGATTTGTTATTGCAATGGTCGGGCCTGTTGACCTTTGATGTCAAATAAATGTATTATTGTATTATTGTGTGTGTGTGTGTATTATTATTATTATTATTATTATTTTATTATTATTAAGTTAAAAATATAGCAGGTTATAATTTTTCTAGTTCAGTACATAAATATTTAAAAGACAGCTTGGATGGAGCGTTTCTCTAAGCCCCTTTGGCAATTAGTTTAAATTTTGTAAATTTTCGAAAAAGAGAATAACTTGAAGGAACTTCTTATTTGCGAACCTGTGTAGAGGCCCTTAGGTCACTACCATAAAGTCTCTTGGATACCAGGCCGGAAAATCCATATATATACCCAGATGATCATCTATATTGGAACGCTTAAGTTCCTCTGAACCATCTCTTAAGCTACAATCCTTAAGTCCGCTAGCCAACTGCTCTGTATCCTCAGTATTTAATGAACCAGACATGATATTATTAAATTACTTATAATTTATATATTATATTAATTAAGTAAGCTTACGCTGATGTCCACAAATTTACTGAACTGGAATGATTGAGACCTTAAAACAAATATACACTTTAAATACCCAAAGCAAATTTGTGTTTCTTTTGGCTGATAATTAAAAACAAAACGACGAGAGGATTACAAAGTTCTATTCACAAAGAATCAGAGATGGAACCACGCAGTGTCCCGCTTATGCAATTCAGAAACTCAGATCAAAACTCTCATTTTCTTCCACAAGAAAAGTCCAAAACTTCGACAATATGAACAGAAGAACTTCCAAAAAATTTTACAATATTTTTCAAAAATTACAATATTGTTTTACGAAACCAGCGATACATCAAATGTCCAAAAATAAAAATTGATTTATTTTTATATGAGAGGTTAATTGGTGTCCAATAATTAATTTAACCTCTACATACACCCTCATGTTTAAGATGATTAACCATACATGATGTAGTCTTCATTCTTCGGTTTCTTGATGACTCTTCCAGACCGAGTTTCAACAAGTTGTGCTGGTACTTCACCAGATTTCATATTCATATCGCATTGTTCTTGATTCTCAGTTGTCTTGGTTTTAATCTTTACTTCTTTACCATATTTATTCGACTCTTCGTTTTTCTCACCAATTTCTGAGTAACATCTCACCTCAACTTCTGGGTACTTCGGTGAATACTGTTCCTCAGTCTCCTCCTCCGTCCAAATAAACTGTGGAATACAGCGATCTAGTGTTACACATTCTACAGTGCCATTTACTTCTATAAATGCATTTCTTTCAGTCATATGATTGACTTTATATGGCCCCTTATAGAATGGAGTCAGACAATTCTGTCTGTTTTCGTTAGTTATGTATACATGCGATGCCAGCTTTAAATCTGAAGATACATAGCATTTAGACTTTGGACTTCTAGTTTTGGTTAGAGCTAAACGACTCATTTTATCTCTCAATGCTCCAACAAACCAATCTACTGAACTAGAGTCCCAATCGAGACAACTTGGAGCTTCTATTAGAATATCTCCAGGTTACCTCAGTGGCTCTCCATAAACAAGCTCTGCTATGGATGTTCCTAACTGAACTCTGTATCTGTTTTACATTGCCAACAAAACTATGGGCAAATCATGTATCCAAATGGATCCACCGGTGCAGCGTAATGCAGCATTCAGCTCCCTGTTCAGTCTCTCAACCATCCCATTGGCTCTGGGATTATAAGCACATGTGTGTCTTACCTCAAACTGACGACAGAACCGATCGACCATCGTGAGTAAATACTTTTGGCCGGAAATCTCAGGCATTTATACTATATCAATATGAACATGCATAAATCGACCCGCTGGTATATTAATCGTTTTAATTTCAGTTTTGGTATGACGCCAAACTTTACAAATTTGACACCGGGCACATGTCCTTACCCAGGCTCTTATGTCTTTCGACATCTTTGGCCATACATATCTATCAGTGACCATTCTGATAGTTGCATTAATGGAAGGATGACTGAATTCATGTAGCTGCTGAATTACCTTGTACCTTAATTCTAGCGGTACCTAAGGTCTAGGTTGGCTCCTGGAGATTTCACATAATAACCACTTATCTCCAATCTTCCTGTGTGTATATACAGGATTCTTTTCCAACACAGTCACAAAAGGATCAGAACCTTGTGCTTCCATCAATTGCTGGACAAAATCATTAGAAGATACAATAGAGCATACTAGTGACTCTGAACGAATCATATCTTCATCTGATACGTCTGGTCTACCGAGAGTATCTGCCACCATATTATCTTTTCCTCAGATATGACTAATGGTAAAATCAAATTCTGCGAGTCGGGTTATTTGTGAATTCACCCGCCGAGAATAATTTAGCCTATTCGCTTTTCCAAGGATACTCAACAACGGTTTATGATCAGTTAATATCATAAACTGATGTCCATCTAGGTAGTGCTCAAAATGCAACACTGCAGATTAAAATGCTAGTAACTCCTTTCCAAGCGTATCATATCGCTTCTCGCGATCTTTGAGTTTCCGACTATAGAATCCAATCGTCTTGACTATACCATTTTCTCGTTGATGTAACACTGCTCCTATGGCTACATCAAAAGCATCTGTGACCAGCTCAAACGGCTTAGTCCAATCCAAAGGTGCTAATGTGGTTATTTGGCTTAACAGATCTTTGGCCGTCTGGAATTTTTCCATGTCGTCTTGGATAAAATTAATAGGCCAGGACTTCTTGATTGTGCTTCGTTCACGAAATGAATGTCGAGTTAGCGACCCCAAAGTTCCAGCCAAACCTGGTATGAACCGACGATAGTAGCTAATCATGCCCAAAAATCTAAGCAACTGGCGTACAATTCTAGGTTCTGGCACATCCTTGATTGCTTGTACCTTGTCTTCCAAGGGCTTGATTCCATCCTTGGAAATTGTGTGTCCAAGATATTTTACGTTAAAGCTACCAATCCTACTATTTTCTGGTTTCACTACCAATCCATAATGTTCCAGCTTAGACAAAACGATGTCAAAATGCTCCCGGTGTTCCTCCCTAGATTGACTATATATAATGATGTCATCTATATACACTCTAGCAAATGAACAGTCTTGAAGAACTTCCTCTGTCAGACGCTGGAATGTCTTACTTGCATTTTTCAACTTAAAAGGCATACATAAGAATTCATGCGATCCTCCTCCAGGGAATCGCACTGCTGTGAGCGGTATAGATTCTATCTCTATGGGTACTTGATAGTACGCCTTCTGCAGATCTAACATTGTATATACCTCATACCCCATTATATCCCTGAGCAAAGTACTCTGGTTCGGTAGAGGATACGAATCACCTTTCGTTACCAAATTCAATAGACGATAGTTACCACAAACCCTCCATTGACCTGGTTCAGGTTTGGGAACAACCACTATTGGAGATGCAAATGTAGAATTTGAACGCCTACAAATTCCTTCTTCTCTCAACCGCTTAAATTCTTCAATAGCAACCTGCTGCTTGTGTTGTGCTAACGGTTGAGACTTCGGCGAACAAGGTAGTGGCTCCACCAACTCGATTTGGTGTTCAATGCCTGTCTTTAAACCCTTGCGTTTAGCATTGAATGGCAGAAACACGGCCAGGTGTTTCTCGATGACATCCGCCAAGTCATCGGCAACGACGAGTCTGGGTAGTCTCACTGACCTAACTACTAAGATCCCAGTCTCAGCATAAGTCACTATCCCAGTACTTTGTCCAATGGTCCTAGATTTGGGATCTAAAGCGAGATTAAAATGGATCAAAAAATCCATATCAATGATGTTATCCTTCATATCGGCGACCAGTAAATTCCAGGTAAAATGACAATTTCTGCCCCAATGGCTCTGAAAATTCTTTATCTACCTTAACCTTAATTGGACTTCCATTGACAGATCATAGTTGCTAATCGAATGTGGGGCTATCAATTTCCACCACATCAGATCGAACTATGCTCACCTCTGCACCCGTGTCCATTAAGAAATTTAGGCCACTAAGTTCATCAGTTATAACGAACTTATTGTTGCTATAACCAGCAACCTCTTTAAGATTACCTGCCAGCCGAAATCCAACAGATTTACGGACTGTATTACTGCGCGTCTCTTCCATCGAAGCTTCCGAACCTAACTTCGATGATTCTAGTATGCCACGAATATGCATACCTTGGAGCCTTGCATGCGCAACCCCCCCTACGGCTCCTATTAGCGGGGCTTCATTAGTTTTCCGGCAGCTTCGACCAGGCTACAGGAAGACTACTTCCTTTCCATCGGGGACCACCCAACTTTGGAAATGTGCATCCCCCCTCCTGACATTTTCTAAACTCGGCGTATTTGCGATGCGATATGCACCACTCGCGTGGTCCTTGTACGCTCTCACGCGATTCGCCTCTTCAATGCTTGGAATTTGAACGTTGACTCCGAGAATTTACCCTACTTCTGTTGGAACTTTCCTTATTGCTTTTTATCCAACCCACATCCCTGCGGAGGGTACTTAATTCATTCTCTATGGTCAGGAGTCTCACGGAGAGATGTCTGAGTTGCTGCTCTAGGCGTGAATCTGCGGTTACTGCATACACCTTAGGTTCCATCTGACGATACACTTTGTCCAACCCTTTGAGCTTCTTGGGCCACTCTAGTTCCAATGTATCATATACATTCAAGGTGGCTCTTAGTCTAGCAGGCAATTCTGCTACAAATATACTATTTATAACTTCCTCAGATATATCAAACCATAAAATTCAGATGGAAGTAGATTTCCCATCTTTTCCTGACGTAATAAGTCAGTCATACGTTCAATCCTCTCGGGTTGATATCGTCCATGGAGTTCTACTAGAAGCTCAAATGCATTTTCTGGTTCGTTCTCAGTAACAAAATTCCTGAGTCTAAACAGATTCTTTTTTAATGGCTCAGGTAAGCACAACTAGGCCGAGGCAAACCTTTCTATAGGGTCGGTCATCCGTTTTAGTTTAAAATAAAATTTTGCTTCTTCGACCCATTCAGAATGGTTGTCTGGTCTGTACATATTAAGCTTGACATTGCTATCCATAGAATTGTGGCAATAGCGATCATCTACATCATATCTTTCCGCATAAAGGATCCTGGCGCGGTCGCCATTTTTTGTAGAGGCCCTTAGGTCACTACCATAAGGGGTCTCTTGGATGCCAGGCCCGGAAAATCCATATATGCGGAATGATCATCTATCTTGGAACACTTAAGTTCCTCTGAACTATCTCTGAAGCTACAATCCTTAAGTCCGCTAGCCAACTGCTCTGTATCCTCAGTATTTAATAAACCAGACATGATATTATTAAATTACTTGTAATTTATATATTATATTAATTAAGTAAGCTTACCCGGATACGCTGATATCCACAAATTACTGAACTGGAATGATTGAGACCTTAAAACAAATATTCACTTTAATTACCCAAAGCAAATTTGTGTTTCTTTTCGCTGATAATTAAAAACAAAACGACGAGAGGATTACAAAGTTTTATTCACAAAGAATCGGAGATGGAACCACGCAGTGTCCCGCTTATGCAATTCAGAAACTCAGATCAAACTCTCTCATTTTCCTCCACAAGACAAGTCCAAAACTTCGACAATATGAACAAAAGAACTTCCAAAAAAATTTTACAATATTTTTCAAAAATTACAATATTGTTTTAAGAAACCAGCAATAACATCAAATGGCAAAAAATAAAAGTTGATTCATTTTTATATGAGAGGTTAATTTCTGTCCGATAATTAATTTAACCTCTACACCTGGATTAATTGAAATTACCTGATCTGAGTTTTGAATAACGCAGACCAGGTTATTTTAAAGGGAATAACTTGCCCGAAACTGTCCCCACCAAACGAGGAGATATCGACAAATGTTCAGAGCTAGTTCCAACTTCATGAATCTTTCTTATTGGATTCATATAGGCAGCAGTCCACTAATTCAAATGGAAAACGTTTATGCAAAATCTCATCCTCCGAAACCATAAAGTTTGCAGTGATACAAACTGTAATCTAGTGGCGTATATAGTTCAAGAGATGGGGCTAATTTGTTTCACAACTTTTCTTTGTATAGCTTCTATCTTATTGGACAAACCATTTTTAATGGATTCCAAGTAGCGGCAGGATATTCTAGTATCGGTCTAGTTCATATTATATACATTTTAAATTTTATATCATTCGATAAGATATTTCTATTTATTAGTGCCCATCTGTTCTTGGCACTGCCTACTATCCTTTCAATATGTCTCTCAGCAGAAACTTGTACATTGAATAGTTATGTGTATTTCTATTAAAGATTTAAACAATTAAAAATGTCATGATTGCGATAATAATTTGTTTAAATCAAGGTTGTGAACTTGACATAATCTCCAATTTCATTATGTATAACTTTGTCAGAATGAACTACGCATTGCATAAGTTAGCAAAAACAACTCGTCTAGAAGGCCAGTTTCGTCCTAATTGGGAACTCTTCAAGTATTGTTCAGAATTTTTCCATGGACGGGAGTCGACTCCAAGCAAATTTGTTTCAAAGTTTGTAACTCTTACCTGTGCATCACTTTGTCTCTTACAACAAAATATTTCCAGCTATACACGAACTTATGTTTTCTAGGCTAAGCCTAAATTTTCAAATTGCCGTTATATTAATAAATTTAAATACAGAGTGATGTATGCGAAAGGATGCGTGGTGGATATGATCTCAGACTCTGAAACAAATTTGCTTAGGTTCAATTCCCTTCCCCAGAAAAATTATGGACAGTACTTGACGTGTTCCCAATAAGGATGAAATTGATCTAAGAAATGAATTGCTTTTGATTTCTTATACAGTGCTTAGTTTGTACAGACCAATGTATTTATTATTTTATTTGCGCTTTAATTATCTCACAACCTTAATTTGAATAAATGTTATCACCAGTCGCGCAATCAATCAATGTTTAAATGTAGCGTTTAGTTTTTCGTCCTTACGTAATTGAAATGCGTAAGGGATGTATCAAAGCATAAATAAGAGTGTCTGATGAAATTGTTGCTATAATCAAGATCATTGCCTTTGCTAAGAATTGATGCTGTAATATAATCATGTTCTTTCAACAAGCCTATAGTTTCAAATAGAGTATCAAATTACATAAAAATAGGCTCAAACTCATGCCATTGTAGAAGATTAAATGACAAATGGATAATGCATAACATAAATATTTATCAAAAATATATAAGATAATGCTATGCAAAGAAGCAATATTTCTTTCATATTTATATGTTTTGTCTAGACAGGATAATAGAGTTGCAGTTCAGGCGCATTTACGATATATAGTTCTTTACAAAATATGATGAGGCAGGTGATTATAACAATTATTTCAATTAAGTTTGCGAGCTATTGTATCTAACACGAAGCAAAAAATAACAAGACTACCCTCAATTACACGTACTGACGCGTTTCGATCTTGCATGGTTATCCTCAGAAAACGGAGGAAAACGGACTAACGTGGATCATTCGTTAAGTGCTTACTGGCGACTCATCAGTAGGAGCCGGTATTACGCCCTTTAACCACTATATATTTTGCTCAAGAATGTAGGAAAATAGGACGGTACAATCTCCTAGACGAATGTGTAAACCTGCAATAGTAAAGCTAACATCATATAGTTTACGACAATGCGACTTCAACGCTAACTCACACTATATAAAATATATACCGAGTCTGTAAAGGATACTAAAACTGGCTATTGTGTTAGTAACCGATGACAACATTATTGTACCGCAAAGGTACATGGTACTAACACTATGGTTTCCGAGTCGGAACACGGTACCAACTTGATGGATAGCAATTTATGCTATAGTTCACCGAAATTGAAAATTACAACAATTTTTGAATATCTGTTACTCGAGCAATTCCATACACTCTGGCCTTGATCGATATCAGTTATCACATTTCGAGGTAAGCATGACATCATTCAATTCAATATTTTGTTGGAGTTTCGCGGTGTTAATTACTCCCTACATTTGAGTGGTAGCGGCTGCGGAGATCCGTGCACAAGATCAATCTCCGGCTTTTTTCCCGATGGGTGATGTGAGAAGACTAATACGAATGATCACAAATGTATTGTAAATAACGTCGCATATAAGTTCATAAGTAGTCTAAATTGACCGTACTATAGACGGCAATAAAATTAAATTTTAACACAAATGAACGTCTTATACACCAGTCACAGTCAAACTATATTTTCCGTACTCTAGACGGCAAAAAGACTGAATATTGTTCACAAAGTTAAATGTCTTATGTACAAGTCACAGTTAAACAAAATTATCCGTGCTCTAGACGGCAGCAAAATAAACGCTGTTTACAAAGTTGAATGTCTTACACACAAGCAATTATTCTTGCACAAATGTCTGAATTGAAATGAATATATGTAACCGATTAAAAATACATGATGATATGAATATAGTCACTGGTAAAAGTTGTCACTGATGAAAAGTGGATTAAAATCGTGTACAAACTTCAAAGAAAAATATTCACAAATAATTAGTTCACTGTTTGCTATGGTTTTGTAATTATAATAATCTATTGTACTCTGAAATTCGGATAGGTATAGTTAAATGCGAACAGTAAATCCCTTGCATAAACAGCGAATAATCAAACTGAGCGAAATAAATCCGCTGTGACACTATAATCCACCACATGTTCCATGCGTATTGCGCGCGGGTGTCTATCTTTAATAAACAACCATATTAATTACAAATAAAATTGCAGTTCAAGAAATTTCAATTAATACTGCTTGAAAATAACAGAGATGGTTTCTAAAATGACAGTTAAGTGAAATATTGTGTAAGAACAGAGTTAGATTATTTGACCTGAAAGAGCACCATTTTTGTCAAAATAGAACATCGTTGGGTTGTAACGCTGAGCCGCGTGTTACATACACCCCCCGACAAGGAAAATTAGTAAAAAATGAAAGGGACTAACCTTACATGAGTTTTTATTGCTCTGCCATACCGTGTAACAACTGATTCTGGCTCTGTCAACACTGATTCTGATTTCTCTATATCTCGCAGCGGCGTGACGGCGACAGTGGGCTCGGTTGTTGATGAGATGTTGGGCGTCAGTCCGTTGTCAGCAAGACTGTCTAGAAGTAGAATTATCGTTTCTTCACAGTCTGATAGATCAACATCGCGGAACAGCGGGTCATGTTGATCAACGTCGGCCGGGGATAGTCTGTGTTTGGAGACCGTTTCAGCTTTGCCATTAATCTCCAAAATGGTTTAATTCTGACGTCGATCTAACACACGATAATGACCGCGCTTCGGTTTGGCTAGAATCCTGTTATCCATATCGTTGTTGACGAAGAACAATTTGCAGCTATCAAAATCTTTGCGTTTAAAAATTGGACCATGTTGCTGACGAGTAGGACAGATCGGCCGATTTTGAGCGTTATATTGTAGAAAACTGCGAAGTGGAAACAGAAATGTCGGAACGTTCATCGTTATTGCAGTTTCAGAGCGTGATCGGACTAGTTCGCCAGACAGCCGCAGACATTCACCAAATACCATTTCAGCGGAACTACATTTGATCGGCTCACAAGGTCTTGTACGCATTGATAGGAGTACTTTCGGTAAAGCCGCTTACAGTTCTCGGTGTGGCCTTTCGACGACACCATTTGCTCTCGGATTGCAAGCCGCGGTCACGGAGTGTTTGACACCATAGTATTGCAGTAGGGCTGCGAACTCTTCGCCGAGGAACTGTGCGCCACGATCGGTTGTCACTTCAGCTGGAGCACCAAATCGAGCGAATCAATTGAGCTCTAAAGCATAAATGACAGTTTCTTGTTTCATTTCTCGCAGTGGTATGGCCTCATACCATCGAGTGGTGCGATCCCGTATTGACAGTAGATATCGCATATTGTTCACGGCAGGTAAGGTTACCAGATCAACGTGTATGTGCGTGAACCGGGCTTTGGGCAGTTGAATGACTTGTGGCGCCGTTTTGGTGTGTCTCGTCACTTTGCATTTCTGACATTCTACACATTGTTTTGACCACTTCTTGACATCTCGCCGCATGCCAGGCCAAAAATACGTTATGGATAGAATTTACACTGATGCTTCGCCAGATGGGTGGATCATTAAATGGTAGACATCGAAGATCTTGTGACGGAGTTTTTCAGGTATAAACGGCCGAAGGCCCGCGCTAGTTATTTCACACTGCAGCAGAATTCCATCATAATCAAATGTCCGAAGTGATGGATCAACTTGCTGAGCTGCTTGCAATTCCTGAGGGCTTATAGGTAAAGGACACATTATTGAGGGAACGGCTTAGGGCGTCTGCGACCACATTTTCTGATCCTTTGACATGAGTGACTTCATATTCATACTAGTGTATTTGTGTAAGCTGTGAGTTGACACGTCGTGAATTTAAATACTCTTTCTTTCCTTTGAGCATCGGAAGTAGAGGAAGATGGTCTGTGTAGATCTTGAACTTTCGGCCATCCAGATAGGTGTAGAAGTGTAGGATCGACCGGTAGATAGCGAGTAAATCTTTTCCTAAAGTATCATATCGCGTCTCGCGAAGTTGCATTTTTTGCGAATAGAAAGCGATAGGTTGGTGTATGCCATTGATGGACTGTTGAAGTACTGCGCCTATGGCAACGTCGGATGCGTCAGTTATCAATTCAAAAGGTTAAGACCAATTAGGGAAATGTAGCATGGTCGCTTTGCATAAGGCCCTTTTGGCATCTTCGTAAGCCTGCATGTCGTCCACGTTGAGCTGAATCGTTTGTGATTTGTTGACAAAACGGCTTTCTGGCACGAGATATTTGTGAAGAGGTGCCAGAATCTTGGCCAGGCAGGGTACAAATCGAGAATAGTTGTTCATCTTGCCCAAGAATGGTCGTAATGCTCGAACGGTGGTTGGAGGCTGTAGATCATGAATAGCACGAACCTTAGCAGGTATAGATGTCATGCCTCCTTCGGAAATTTGCTGACCGAGGAATTCAATTGATATCTGTGCAAAGACGCATTTGTTGCCATGAATTCGGAGGCCATGGTCTTCTAGACGTGTGAGCAGGATCTCAATATGTTATATATGTTCGACATTGAGTTCGAGAATACCAGGATATAATCTGGATATGGAATTACAAATGGTAGACCATCTAGTATTTCGGCCATAACGCGTTGGAAGGTTTGCGAGGCATTCTTGAGACCGAAAGGCATATAGTGATATTTGTGAGTGCCACCTCCGGTGAATCTGAGTGCAGTATAAGAAACTGAGTCTTTGTTCATCTGTACTTGATAGTAGGCTTTCACTAGGTCAAGTTTTGAATACACAGCATGACCGATAGCAGATCTGAGTAGGTCAGCTGGATTTAGCAGAATGTACGAATCAGACTGTGTGCAAGAATTGAGAATACGATAATCCCCGAACACCCCGAATGCTGCTGGTTCACTCTTTGGTACTACTACCACAGGCGACGCAAAAGGTGAGCTGGATCGTATACAGATGCTTTGTTGACGTAGCATGGCGAATTCTTGCTCGGCGACCTTATGTTTGTGTGTTGCCAAAGAACGTGCTCGTGGAGGATGAGGAAGTGGTTTCAACTATATGATACGATGGGCTGTGATGGCACGCTTCCTCTTGAGATCGGGCATGAAGGAGATAGGTTTGAAAATTTCTTCATGATGTTTCAGAACATCGCCCAGTTGCGGTACGTGAGGAACTGGAGGAATTAGCTGTATAGATGAGACTGCTGCGGCGCGAGTCGTATGTTTTAGCTCTGATGTAAGCAACTGATTGTCTGCAGTGCGTATCTCTCTTGTTCTTGAACGAATAGTCAGGTCGAAGTGTTCGAGAAAGTCACGTCCAATGATGTTTCTTGTCGTGTTGGCGATAATGAAAGGATAATTGAAACATTTTTTTGAGTTGGAGGACGAGATTGTGTGTACTCGTACCCCAAATGTCGCTATATTGGAACCATTGGCGCAGGTGAGACTGCTGGTGTCGACTGGGTGGATGGGTTCGAAATAATTGTGGCGTAGTAAGCTTTAATCTGATCCAGTGTCTATGAGAAATAATTCGCCAGAGGTTGCGTCACGGACGCGAAAAGATGTTGATAGTGGCAACTGACGATAAGACTGGTTGCTGAAATTTGGGCGTTTGAAGCATGACTTGACTGGAGCCGTCGCTGTAAATACAATAGTTTGATTGCGCTCTACCGCGAAAGCAACGTGCTTCGAGCCATCAGACGTGGAGCGGCCAACGATCTTGGGGTGCTCAGCCTCTACTGCCGCAGAGGAGGCTAACCCCAGCAGTTTTCTGAACCTTCCATGGGCGGATCCTCCTGAGTTGTTGAGGGTGACCGCGCCCACTTGAACGTTGCGTCTGTGCGCGGGAATGTGCAGCCGTTTCAGAGGCAATAACGTGTGGAGTGGCCATAGCTGCGGTGATTCGGACACCACTCCGCTAGTAACTGTGGCACTGTGGCCCGGTCTCTCGAAGTCGACCTCCTGGCGCTATTCCGGGATGGTGGTCGACGCTGGTCACGCCTGCTCTGGTCGCGTCTATTATTGACGGCATCGACTGAAGCCAAATTTGGCCTGACGGTGAGGTTCTCGACCAGGTTGATGAGGCGTTCATTCGTGACATTTGTTCCGGCTGATGATGCGGTGGATTGTGATTCGAACAGTCTTGAGGTGATGTGGCCTTTCTCTTGGGCAGTTGAGCTGTAGTGGTGTTTCTTCCACCACTTGTCTAGACGTGCAGGCAGAACGTCGTCTTGTACTTCGAGGGATTCGCACAAGAACGTGGCCATCTCTTGTAGTGCCGGCGGGAGATTCTGTATGAAAAGTCGCATTACGATTTCCTTGGGCAGGTTGAATTCCAAGAGTTTCTGCTCCATCTCCCTCAATAGCTCAGAAGGCGTGCGGCTACCTAGGGACATCTGGCTCATTAATTCTGTAAGCCTGTCTTCTCGATCTGGTGTCAAACGTTGCTTGACGGCGTGTTGCAGGCTCTGCCATGGCTGCGCACATGTGCCCTCAGTGTATTGATGCAGAATATCTTTGAGTCCGTGTCTGAAAGACATTGGGATCGTCTCACAAGCTCTCAAAAATATTGAGCCCTCGTCTGTTATATTGGTCACCTAGGACAATAAAGTAACATCGTCGACCCACTCGTCAAGGTAGTCTGGATCAAATTGGCATATTTTATACTGTGTCCAAGTGTTGGTGCGGCCTGTTGCTGGGCTCACCACCGGGATTCCTGCATTTCCTGAACTGGACGTCATCTTATGCGTATGAGAGTTGTCAAGAATAGATGGCAGTGTAGCATCGTTCTCACCCGTCATCGTGCGGCTGTCTTCGAGCACTGTAATCTCGAGTGGGTGTTTTTCTGTGATATGAGTCTTAGAATTACCTTTCCTTCGTGGCATTCATCCAAAGTGCTTGAATTTCTCAAAATCTAGATGTTTATTAATTCTTTGCTGGCTGTGAGTTCGATGAACCGGGGCACCATTTATGTTGGGGTTTCGCGGTGTTAATTACTCACTACATTTTAGTGGTAGCGGCTGCAAAGAACCGTGGGTAATTTCCCATTCTTCGAAATTCTATTTATAAAGTTGCAGAGCGCATTCATAATATTTAAAGGTAATTTAAGCAGGTTATCAATCAAAATATCAAGGTGAACTTTTTGTTTTTTTAATTTTATTTTTAACATTAATTTTATCAATGCATCACTGTCAATAACAAGTCCTGGTTTCTGGTCTCCCAAAGGATCAGATAGTTCCATAAAATTGCTTTCATTCTTTGGATTACATATCAAATTGCCAAATACTTCATCCAATTCACAGAGAAATTCATACTCAGTTTTATCCACAGCTAATATAAGCTTTAACTTTTCCTTATATTTACTGTAATCTGTGAGGAGTTTGTATCCTAGTCTAGGATTACTCTTCATTTTGGCCAAAATAATTCGTTCTGATCTTTGACGGATTATCAGCAGTGATGAATTAATTTCTTTATCAATCAAATATAACCTCATTTGTTTAATACTATTGATAAGACTACACTTCATTATATTGTTGGATTTTTTTGCGGAGTTATTGTCATCCTACAAATAGTTGGTAGCGGCTGTGGAGATCCGTGCACATGATCAATCCCCGGCTTTTTACCCGATGGGTGATGTGAGAAGACTAATACGAATGATCAGAAATGTATTGTAAATAACGTCGTATATAAGTTCATAAGTAGTCCAAATGGACCGTACTCTAGACGGCAATAAAATTAAATTTTAACACAAATGAATGTCTTATATACCAGTCACAGTCAAACTATATTGTCCGTACTCTAGATGGCAAAAAGACTGAATATTGTTCACAAAGTTAAATGTCTTATGCACAAGTCAGAGTTAAAGAAAATTGTCCGTGCAGCAAAATGAACGCTGTTTACAAAGTTGAATGTCTTACACACAAGCAATTATTCTTTCACAAATGTCTGAATTGAAATGAATATATGTAACCGATTGAAAATACATGATGATATAAATATAGTCACTGGTAAAAGTCGTCACTGATGATAAATGGATTAAAATCGTGTACAAACTTCAATGAAAAAAATTCACAAATAATTAGTTCACTATTTGCTATGGTTTTAACTTATGCAATTGTAATAATCCATTGTACTCTGAAATTCGGATAGGTATAGTTAAATGCGAACAGTAAATCCCTTGCATAAACAGCGAATAATCAAACTGAGCGAAATAAATCCGCTGTGACACTAAAATCCACCACATGTTCCATGCGTATTGCGCGCGGGTGTCTATCTTTAATAAACAACCATATTAATTACAAATAAAATTGCAGTTCAAGAAATTTCAATTAATACTGCTTGAAAATAACAGAGATGGTTTCTAAAATGACAGTTAAGAGAAATATTGTGTAAGAACAGAGTTAGATTCTTTAAATCAAGTTTGCGAGCTTGAAGTAAACACCAATCCCATTGTATTTAACGAGTCGTTGAACAACATAACAAAACTACCGCCAGCCGCAACGCACTAGAATGCATTGTTACCACCACCCGCGCAAACAATTATTGTTGAACAGAGTTAGATTATTTGACCTGAAAGAGCACCGTATTTGTCAAAATAGAATATCGTTGGGTTGTATTGCGCAGCCGCGTGTTAGATACATCCCCCGACAATGAAAATTAATACACAATGAAAGAGGGTAATCTTACAAGTGGTGTTATTGCTCTGCTATACCGTGTAACAACTGATTTTGGCTCTGTCAACACTGATTCTGATTCCTCAATATCTCGCGACGGCGTGACGGCGTCAGTTGGCTGGGTTGTTGATGAGATGTCGGGCGTCAGTCCGTTGTCAGCAAGACTGTCTGGAGGTGGAGTTATCGTTTCTTCACCGTCCGATAGGTCAACATCGCGGAAGAGCGGGTCATTTGGATCAACGTCGGCCGGGGATAGTCTGTGCCTGGAGACCGCTTCAGCTTTGCCATTAATCTCCAAAATGATGTAATTCTGCCGGTGATCTAACTCACGATGAGGACCGCGCTTCGGTTTGGCTAGAATCCTGTTTTCCATATTGTTGTTGACGAAGCACCATTTGCAGTTATCAAAATCTTTGGTTATAAATTGGACCATATTTGCTGATACAGCGGGACAGATCAGCCGATTCTGAGCGTAATATTGTGAAAACTGAAATGAAACAGAAATGGATCGTTCATCGTTATTGCAGTTTCGGGGCGGTGATCGGACTAGTTCGGCGACAAACTGACGGACGTCGCCGAATACCATTTCAGCGGAACTACATTTGATCCCGCTCACGAGGTCTGTATACATTGATAAGTACTTTCCGGTAAAGCCGCAAGCCAATTTTCTTCTGGAGTGGGCTAATAGCGAGCGCCGCTTTCAGTTCTCGGTGTGGCCTTTCGACGACACCATTTGCTCTCCGGATTGCGAACCGCGGTCACGGAGTGTTTGACACCATGATATCACAGTGGGGCTACCGAACTCTTTGCCGAGGGCCTATTGCGCCATGATCGGTTGTCACTTCAGCTGGAGCACCAAATCGAGCGAACCAATTGAGCTATAAAGCATAAATAGTTCTTGCTTCATATAAGCGGTGGTATGTACTCATAACATCGAATGATGCGATCCCGTATTGACAGTGAATATCGCATATTGTTCACGGCAGGTAAGGTTACCAGATCAACGTGTATGTGCGTGAACCGGACTTTGGGCACTTGAATGTTTTGACCACTTCTTGACATCTCGCCGCATGCCAGGCCAAAAATACGTTCTGGATGGGAATTTTACTGATCTTCGCCAGATGGGTTGCTCATTGAATGGTAGACATCGAAGAATCTTGTGACGGAGTTTTCAGGTATAAACGGCCGAAGGCCCCACGCCATTATTTCACACTTCAGCAGAATTCCATCATAATCAAGTGTTTTCAGTCGATTGACATCAAATGTCCGCAGTGATGGATCATCTTGTTGAGCTGCTTGCAATTCCTGGGAGCTTATAGGTGAAGGACACATTATTGAGCACAGAGATCGGCAGGACGGCTTGAAGTCTACGACTACATTTCTGATCACTGACATGAGTGACTTCATATTCATACTCGATGTATTCGTGTAAGTTGTGAGTTGACACGTCGTGAATAAAATACTCTTTCTTTCCTCTCAGCATCGGAAGTAGAAGAATATGGTCTGTGTAGATTTTGAACTTTCGGCCATCAAATAAGTGTGGAAAAGTAGGATCGACCGGTAGATTGCAGGTAACACTTTTCTAATAATCATATCACGTCAAGCGAGGTTGTAGTTTTTACGAATAGTAAGCGATTGGTTATTGTATGCCATTGATGGACTGTTGAAGCACTGCGCCTATAGCAACGTCGGATGCGTCAGTTATCAATTCAAAAGGTTGAGACCAATTACAGGAATGTAGCATGGTCGCTTTGCATAAGGCCCTTTTGGCATCTTCGTAAGCCTGCATGTCGTCCACGTTGAGCTGAATCGTTTGTGATTTGTTGACAAAACGGCTTTCTGGCACAAGATATTTGTGAAGAGGTGTCAGAATCTTGGCAAGGCAGGGTACAAATCAGAGAATAGTAGTTCATCTTGCTTGAAATCGTCGTAATGCTCGAACGGTGGTTGGAGGCTGTAGATCTTGAATATACAAACCTAAGCAGGTATAGGTGTCATGCCTTCTTCGGAAATTTGATGACCGAAAATTCAATTGATTTCTGTGCAAAGACGCATTTTTTGCCATGAATTCAGGCCATAGTCTGCTAGACGTGTGAGTAGGATCTCAATATGTTGTATATGTTCGACATTGAGTTCGAGAATACCAGGATGTCGTCTAGATATGCGGAACTAAATGGTAGACTATAGTATTTCGTCCATTACGCGTTGGAAGGTTTGCGAGGCATTCTTGAGACCGAAAGGCATATAGTGATATTGTGAGTGCACATCGGTGAATCTGAGTGCAGTATATGATACTGAGTCTTTGTCCCATTGGTACTTGATAGTAGGCTTTCACTAGGTCAAGATTTGAATACAGCATGACCGATAGCAGATCTGAGTAGGTCAGCTGGATTTGGCAGAAGGTATGATCAAGACTACCATATTGCAAGAATTGGGTGCTGATAATCCCAAAAGACCCTGAATGCTGTAGTTCACTCTTTGGTACTACTACCACAGGCGACATAAGGTGAGCTGGATCGTATACAGATGCTTTGTTGACGTAGCATGGCGAATTCGTGCTCAACGAAGTCTTATGTTTGTGTGGTGCCAATGGACGTGCTCGTGGCGGATGAGGAAGTGGTTTCGACAAGATGATATGATGGGCTGTGATGGCACGCTTCCTCTTTGGCCATGAAGGAGATTGTACAATTTAACAATAATTGATTGCGCGGGTGGTGGTAACAATGTTTTAAATCAAGTTTGAGAGCTTGAAGTAAACGCGCAATCATTGTATTGTAGTCTACGAACAACATAACAAAACTACCGCCAGCTGCAACGCACTGACGCGTTTCGACCTTCCATGATCATCATCAGAGTACGACGGCAAACTGACTATCGAGGATAAAACCGCATTGAATATATATGGAACTCAAATTTAGATATGCGGCTCTCACCTCTAGCAGTCTTGCATACATTGAACTTGACTGGAAATGTCGGCTGTGGCAATAGCCACCTTTAAGACAAATAATAAAAAAGGGTCTTATCTAGGGCAGACATTATTTCAACAGAAATTCCTCGCAGAAGCGCCCGTATAAGAATGACAGTCAGCCCAATGATAAAAGCAGACTTCGAGCTGAAGTGAACATAAATTAATTAATGTGTAAATTTGTTTTATTAAATCGATGCTCGTTGTGCGAGCAAAATTATATATAATTGAGTAAAAATAAAGCATGTGTGGTACATTTAATATGGCTTTTGATGGGTTGAAACGTTGATTCAGGGACTGACTTATAAATGAATAATTTAACTGCAGAATTAGGCATAATTAAGTCTAGTCTGGACAATACGCTAATAATAATCACTGATGACATACATGTACGTGGACCATCAAATATAGATGAACACAACAATGGCGACCGCGCCGAAGAGAATCAGGAGGAATATGCCGGTGTTTTCAGCTGAATTGACGAGTTATTTCAGACCGTCATCAGAGTTTAAGCCGATGCTGGCACCACTAGATGTGGAAAGGCCATAGTTGTGGTTCGACCATTTTGAAGCATCAGTTCGAATAAGGGTACACATTAGAAGCACCAATTGTGCGTGTGGCTGTCCAACAATTAGGGGACGGACGGTAGCAGTCCAGTGGAATTGCCGGTTGACCTCACGTATGAAGAATAAAGAAGACGCGTGTTGGATCATTTCCGGGCCAGCCTGAAACCGTTAATGGGTGAGATGCCCATGGATACCATGGAACGTATCGAAGCGGTGGTTCTCGAAGCTATGAGTCTTTACCCGGCTTGCAACCAAATGAGGACATCATGTTCATGCTGCTGAATCCTGAATGCAGTGCAATAATCCATAGCGCCCAGGGAGGAGCCTGAGAGAAACTTCAGGCTCTCCAAAGTTCGGCCATGATGACAAACAAAGTGGCAGCTGCATCTCCACGCATAGGTCAGTTACAACATTTGGCAGGAGGACGTACCGTACTGGAATTCTTCACGGCGCAACAAAAATCAATTCCGCGGCGAAGGCAACAGCCAGTGGCCTGGAAGCAAAGTCAGTATATAAGGACTCCAGCTCCGACAATACGGCGTATAAGCGTCAGCAAAACCAATCTTTCTCCTCGATATCGGCTAGTTCAGTGAAACATGGTTCATAATATCACAAAATAAAGGTGGGCGAAACCCAGGCACAAATATTAATCGCGGTAGCTCCGACGTTGATCGAATGAAGACCAGCAGAACAAACAAAAAGTGGTCTGAACCAGATGGCTTTTGAAGAAAAGGAAGTGTGGGAAACATTGCCAAATGTAAGAATTTTTCATAAAGTTAAATTTTAGAACTCTTCAACGGACAGCCGATATTAATGATGGATACTGGAGCTGATGTGTCAATTACCATTGACTTGGCCATTGAACAATGTAAAACCTACGAGAGCAAGTTTATGTCGGGCATCAGACGCATCGATGGTGGCTGTGGGCGGTGGGACACGAAGTTGTTAATAAATGAAAATGTCTAACTTATGTCTTTTGTTGTTTCGAATACGCAAACGCCCATATTTGGACTTGATTTCATTATAAAATGGGTTAAGACAATAGACTGTCAAAATAAAGGTGTATGCATAACGAGGCCTGAGAGAATAAGTTCAATAACGTCTATATGTACCCCTAAGAAGCAGGAGGAGACCACTTGTCTGCCTGGGTGATTTGGAAGAATCTTCGAAACCAATATAACATTATATTCCTACTGCCTGATTGCAGCAAATGTCAGGGCCGATGGTCTACCAGTTTAAGCTATGGCCAGAACTAAATAGAAGGTTACGAACCACCAAACGTATATGGTGCTTCTTCAAAGAAATTAACAGCAGCGACTAGAGCAACACAAGAAATAAATGAGGCCGGCGTTCTTGAACCATCATCATCTGTTTTCGTGACCCGATGGTTTACGTTACGATAAAGGATGGTTCGTTCCGACCGGCAGCTGATTTTAGGCAATTGAACTCAGTAACTAAACCGGACCCGTATCCATGCCTGCTCTGTGTGATCTGTTCTTACAGCTAGCGGAAGGCAAATGGTTTGCCGTGCTTGATCTTAAACAGGGACTTTAATAAATAGGCGTGCGGGCCGGGCCGATGGAAGTTAGCGGTACAAGTACTCCAAGGTCATTTCCAATTCACCCGGGTACCATTTGGCGCAAAACGCGCGAAAGTGTTCCAAAGAATGATGGACTCGTTCGTGTCTGACCTAACTTGAACAACAGCTTACGTAGACGATGTTATTATGAGCCTGCAGACACGAATTACGTGTTAGGCTGCAGAAGATGTTAGCCCAAAACTCGTAAAGGCGATTACATTTTAATCCAGGAAAGGTTCAGATAGGTCAAAAAATGCGGTTCTTGGGGCACTTAGTCTCAGCGGACGGATGCATGACGTTAGAGTCCGAATGTACAACCTATCAGGATTATCCGGTGCCTACTACTAGAACAAGTTGCGCCGGTTTATTGGTGTGGTGAATTTCTATAGACCATACCTCGCAGAAGGGGATGGCAGTTACGCAATGACCTTATCTCAGTTAACTAGTGCACTTGAAGATACCATTTCGTTGGACGGAGAGGCTCAACAAGCGTTTGTGCTAATATAGCAGAAATTAATAGAGGCAACTATTTTGACTTTCCCGGTAGGTAATATGTAAATTGTTACAGAAGCGTCAGGTATTGGGATAGGAGCGGTGTTACAAGCTGACGGACATCCTGCGCAATATTTATGTCGCACACTCGCTTCAGTGGAACAGAACTATACCGTCACAGAAAGGGAGTACTTGCCGTACAATGAGCGCTACGGAAGTTAAGATATTTTGTCATCGGGGACACGCAGACGTCTTTACCGACCACAAAGCGGTAATGCGTGGAGATCACTATGTATTGAGAAGAAACGAGTACATCGAAACCATTGAGGACTGGAGGAATACGATATATCAATTCATCATAGAGCAGGATTCAAGAGATGCGGCAGCCAATGCGCTCAGCAGAATTTCCCGCTGTGCAGTTTCGCCATATAAAAGTCTCTGAAGAACAGGGAAGAGATGCCACGTGTCAGGAAATAGTCAATCAATTAAACAACGACACAATGGTGTCTGCACCATATAAAACATTGAGCCTGCAGAACGGCCTGTTGGTGCGAAGAAAGACAAACAGTGCAATGGTTTGTGCTGAGTATCTATAAGAACAGAATTAATGGCCTTTTGGCATGAAACGTTGGGACATCTCGGCGCTGGGCGGCTCATTGATACATTGCAGTCACGATTGTATTGGCCTGGCATGTCCAAAGTAATTCGTAGCTACATTCCAACGTTGTAAACCACAAAAACAGAAAAAGTCACTCAATTGCTTTCAATGCCCACTGCACGGAACGAGTTTCTGCATATCGACCTGGTAGGTCCACTACCCGCAACTCGCGGCGAGGTACCCAATGTGTTTTCAGCAGGTCGATAAGTTTGCCCGATGGGTCGAATTTTTACCACTGAAAGAAGATCACAGCAGAAAGATTATAACGTGCTTGAAGAGCGATGGCTCGGTCGATTCAGTGCACCCCAAGTTATTGTTACCGACCAAGGCGCACAGTTTGAGTCGAAAGAATTTAATCAGTGGTGCAAGACCTTGACATAAAGCATTCCCGCACAGCCACTTATCACCCAAAAACCAATTGCGACTGCTGAGCGCGCACATAGGACGATGAAAGAGGTACTGCGATGTTGGTGCCACGAGAGCCCGGGAACGTGGAGAGACAAATTACATTTGGTCGAGCGGGCCATGCGCTTTACAGTCTCAACAGCTACATGATTCGCTCCAACGACCATGGTCTATGGAGGACACATAAGACTGCCAGGTGAACCTGTAATCCAAGGATCCCATGAGCGCTGCACCATAGCGGATATTCAGGAGCGACTAAAAGAGTTAACTGAATATGTTTGCACCACACAACGACAAAGCTACGCAAGGCAACCGACACGCACTCGCCTTAAAGTCGGCGACTATGTCATGGCACTGCAGGCTATCAATGATGGGCTTAATACTGGCTCCTACTGATGAGTCTCCTGTATGCCCGAAACGAATGTGCATGAGATTATACTTTGCATTCATGCTGCCTTTGGTTTATCCTTATTGTCACAACTGAACTACTTCGTTACTAGGTTTGCAACACCTAATACAAACTCGCACATATATAAGTTCTCCGCAAAAACAGTATTTAACTGTTATATACGAATTTGAATGATGTCACGCTTACCGCGAAATGTGATAAGTGATTACGATCAAGCCAAAAGTGTATTGATTTACGGGAGTAACAGATGTTCAGAAATTGTTGTAATTTTCAATTTCGGTGAACTATAGCATAAATGGATATCCATCATGTTGGTACCATGTTCCGACTCGGAAACCATAGTATTAGTACCATGATCTTTGCGGTACAATAATGTTGGTATCGGTTACTAACAAAATAGCCAGTGTAAGTATCCTCTGCAGACTCGTTATATATTTTATATTATAGGGGTATTTTGCGGGGTTGCTATCTAGTTCATGATTCTATACCCGTTCTACATATCCAGGGTGGCTATTATTACTATCCATGCACCCACATTGTCTCTGATCATTTTCGTATGGTTGATGTGAGAAAACCGAAACATGGTTTCATACATATATTAGATATAATGTTGCAAATAGAAATATAATTCACAGTTAGTCCACACTGACCATGTGTAGGTCGACAATAAAACAGATTTTAATGCAAGAATAGGTCTTAAACACCATTCACAGTTAAACTAAATTGTCCGTCTTCTAGACGACAAAAGTTAAAATGATTTATGTTTACAAAGAGAAATGTTTTATGCACAATCAGTTATTCGCATATAAATGTCTGAATTGAACTGTATTTATACCATCGATTTAAAATATATGATGATATGGAAAAAGTCATCGTTAAAAGTTATCACTAAAAATGAAGGGGTAAGCCCCATAAAGACTTCAATGACAAAAACTCGATTGAAAATACATGATGACATGAATGGAATCAAGGTTAAAAGTTATCACTAAAATTGAATATGTAAACCATATAAAGACTTCAATGATAAAAACTCGATTAAAAATGCATGATGATATGGATTGAGTCGATGTTAATAGTCATCACTAAAATTGAATATGTAAACCGTATAAAGACTTCAATGATAAAAACTCACAAAACTTAAGTTCACTGCTTGCTATAGTTTTAATACATATCAATATATTTATCCATTCTTCTATGTGGACAGTAAATCTTTCACATAAATTACGAATAATCCAACTAAGCGAAATAAATCCGCAGTGACACAGTAGTCCACCGGGTGATCCTCGCGGATCGCGCGCGGTTCTGTTTATTTAATAAAAACCCTATTAATTACAAATAAAATTTCAGTTCAAGAAATATCGATTCAAACTGCTTGAAACTAACAGAGATTGTTTCTAAAATCATAGTTAAAAGGAACAGATTTAGACTATTTGACCTTAAAGAGCACTGTATCGAACATCGTTGGGTTGTATCACTGAGCCGCGTGTTACATACAAACCCCCGACAATGCAATTAGTACACAATGAAGGGGGCTAACCTTACAGGAAGTGTTATTGCTCTGCCATACCATGTAACGACTGATTTTGGTTCTGTCAACGCTGATACTGGTTCCTCTATCTCGCGCGTTCTTGGACGGATGGTTAGGTCGAAGTGTTAGAGAGTCACGTCCAATGATGTTTCTTGTCGTGTTGGCGACGATGAACGAATATTTGGAACATCTTTTTGATTTGGAGAACGAGATTGTGTGTACTCGTACCCCAAACGTCGCTATGTTGGAGCCATTGGCGCAGGTCAGACTGCTGGTGTCGACTGGGTGGGTGGGTTCGAGATAATTGTGGCGTAGTAAGCTTACATCTGATCCAGTGTCTATGAGAAATAATTCGCCAGAGGTTGCGTCACGGATGAGAAAAGATGTTGATACATCCAACTGACGATGAGACTGGTTGCTGGCATTTGGGCGTTTGAAGCATGACTTGACTGGAGCCGTCGCTGTAAAGACAATAGTTTGATTGCGCTCTACCGCGAAAGCAACGTGCTTCGAGCCATCAGACGTGGAGCGGCCAACAATCTTGGGGTGCTCAGCCTCTGCTGCCGCCGAGGAGGCTGACCCCACCCGTCTTCCGAACCTTCCATGGGCGGATCCTCCTGAGTTGTTGAGGGTGACCGCGCCCACTTGAACGTCGCGTCTGTGCGCGGGAATGTGCAGCCGTTTCCGAGGCAATAACGTGTGGAGTGGCCTTCATCCAAAGTGCCTGATTTTCTCAAAATATAGATGTTTATTAATTCCTTACTGGCTGTGAGTTCGACGAACCGGGGCACCATTTATGTAGGGGTTTTTTGCGGGGTTGCTATCTAGTTCGTGATTCTATACCCGTCCTACATATCAATGGTGGCTATTATTACTACCCATGCACCTAATCAGTCTCTGATCCTTTTCGGATGGTTGATGTGAGAAAGCCGAAACTTGGTTTCATACATATATTAGATATAATGTTGCAAATAGAAATATAATTCACAGTTAGTCCACACTGACCATGTGTAGGTCGACAATAAAAACAGATTTTAATGCAAGAATAGGTCTTAAACACCATTCACAGTTAAACTAAATTGTCCGTCTTCTAGACGACAAAAGTTAAAATGATTTATGTTTACAAAGAGAAATGTTTTATGCACAATCAGTTATTCGCATATAAATGTCTGAATTGAACTGTATTTATACCATCGATTTAAAATATATGATGATATGGAAAAAGTCATCGTTAAAAGTTATCACTAAAAATGAAGGGGTAAGCCCCATAAAGACTTCAATGACAAAAACTCGATTGAAAATACATGATGACATGAATGGAATCAAGGTTAAAAGTTATCACTAAAATTGAATATGTAAACCGTATAAAGACTTCAATGATAAAAACTCGATTGAAAATACATGATGATATGGATTGAGTCGATGTTAATAGTCATCACTAAAATTGAATATGTAAACCATCGGGTGGTCCCCGATGGAAAGGAAGTAGTCTTCCTGTAGCCTGGTCGAAGCTGCCGGAAAACTAATAGAGCCCTCGCTAATAGGAGCCGTAGGTTCGGAAGCTTTGATGGGAGAGACGCGCGGTAATACAGTTCGTAAATCTGTTAGATTTCGGCTGGCAGATAATCTTAAAGAGGTGGCTGGTTATTGCAACAATAAGTTCGTTATAACTGATGAACTTAGTGGCTTAAATTTCTTAATAGACACGGGTGCAGAGGTGAGTATAGTTCGATCTGATGTGATGGAAATTGATAACCCCACATTCGATTACCAACTATGGAAGTCCAATTGAGAATAAGGGAGTTAAAGAATTGTCAGTGACATTGGAGCAGAAATCTCCATTAACGTGGAATTTTCTGGTCGCTGATATAAAGGATAACATCATTGGGATGGACTTTTTGATCCATTTTAATCTCGCTTTAGATCCCAAATCTAGGACCATTGGACAAAGCACTGGGATAGTGACTTATGCTGAGACTGGGACCTCAGTAGTTAGGTCAGTGAGACTACCCAGACCCGTCGTCGCCGATGACTTGGCGGATGTCATCGAGAAACACCTGGCCGTGTTTCTGCCATTCAATGCTAAACGCAAGGGTTTAAAGACAGGCATAGAACACCAAATCGAGTTGGTGGAGCCACTACCTTGTTCGCCGAAGTCTCAACCGTTAGCACAACACAAGCAGCAGGTTGCTATTGAAGAATTTAAGCGGTTGAGAGAAGAAGGAATTTGTAGGCGTTCAAATTCCAACTTTGCATCTCCAATAGTGGTTGTTCCCAAACCTGAACCAGGTCAATGGAGGGTTTGTGGTAACTATCGTCTATTGAATTTGGTAACGAAAGGTGATTCGTATCCTCTACCGAACCAGAGTACTTTGCTCAGGGATATAATGGGGTATGAGGTATATACAACGTTAGATCTGCAGAAGGCGTACTATCAAGTACCTATGGAGGCAGAATCTATACCGCTCACAGCAGTGCGATTCCCTGGAGGAGGATCGCATGAATTCTTATGTATGCCTTTTGGGTTGAAGAATGCAAGTCAGACATTCCAGCGTCTGACAGAGGAAGTTCTTCAAGACTGTTCATTTGCTAGAGTGTATATAGATGACATCATTATATATAGTCAATCTAGGGAGGAACACCGGGAGCATTTGGACATCGTTTTGTCTAAGCTGGAACATTATGGATTGGTAGTGAAACCAGAAAAGAGTAGGATTGGTTGCTCTACCGTAAAATATCTTGGACACACCATTTCAAAGGATGGAATCAAGCCCTTGGAAGACAAGGTACAAGCAATCAAGGATGTGCCAGAACCTAGAACTGTACGCCAGTTGCGTAGATTTTTGGGCATGATTAGCTACTATCGTCGGTTCATACCAGGTTTAGCTGGAATTTTGGGGTCGCTAACTCGACATTTAGTTCGTGAACGAAGCACAATCAAGAAGTCCTGGCCTATTAATTTTAGCCAAGACGACAAGGAAAAATTACAGAGGGCCAAAGATCTGTTAAGCCAAATAACCACATTAGCACCTGTGGATTGGACTAAGCCGTTTGAGCTGGTCACAGATGCTTCTGATGTAGCCATAGGAGCAGTGTTACATCAACGAGAAAATGGTATAGTCAAGCCGATTGGATTCTATAGTCGGAAACTCCAAGATCGCGAGAAGCGATATGATACGCTTGGAAAGGAGTTACTAGCAGTTTATTCTGCAGTGTTGCATTTTGAGCACTACCTAGATGGACATCAGTTTATGATATTAACTGATCATAAACCGTTGTTGAGTATCCTTGGGAAAGCAAATAGGCTAAATTATTCTCGGCGGGTGAATTCACAAATAACCCGACTCGCAGAATTTGATTTTACCATTAGTCATATCTCAGGAAAAGATAATGTGGTGGCAGATACTCTCAGTAGACCAGACATATCAGATGAAGATATGATTCGTTCAGAGTCACTCGTATGCTCTATTGTATCATCTAATGATTTTGTCCAGCAATTGATGGAAGCACAAGGTCTTGATCCTTTAGTAGCTGTGTTGGAAAAGAATCCTGCATATACACGCAGGAAGATTGGAGATAAGTGGTTATTATGTGAAATCTCGAGGAGCCAATCTAGACCTTATGTACCGCTAGAATTAAGGTATAAGGTAATTCAGCAGCTACATGAATTTAGTCATCCTTCCATTAAGGCAACTATCAGGATGGTCACTGATAGATATGTATGGCCAAAGATGTCGAAAGACATAAGAGCCTTGTAAAGTTTGGCGTCATACCAAAACTGAAATTAAAACGATTGATATACCAGCGGGTCGATTCATGCATGTTCATATTGATATAGTATAAATGCCTGAGATTTCCGTCCTAAAGTATTTACTCACGGTGGTCGATCGGTTCTGTCGTCAGTTTGAGGTAGCAATCCTGAAGGATATGACAGCTCATGAGGTCTTACTTATGTTCTTGCATAATTGGGTGTCGCGATATGGTGTGCCGGTAAGGGTAACTACTGATCGTGGTAGTCAGTTTATGTCTGAACTGTTTATCAGATCATTGAATACAATGGGGATAGAAGTAAGACACACATGTGCTTATAATCCCAGAGCCAATGGGATGGTTGAGAGACTGCACAGGGAGCTGAAGGCTGCATTACGCTGCACCGGTGGATCCAGTTGGATACATGATTTGCCCATAGTTTTGTTGGCAATGCGAAACAGATACAGAGTTCAGTTAGGAACATCCATAGCAGAACTTGTTTATGGAGAGCCACTGAGGTTACCTGGAGATCTTCTAATAGAAGCTCCAAGTTGTCTCGATTGGGCCTCTAGTTCAGTAGATTGGTTTGTTGGAGCCTTGAGAGATAAAATGAGTCGTTTAGCTCCAACCAAAACTAGAAGTCCAAAGTCCAAATGCTATGTATCTTCAGATTTAAAGCTGGCATCGCATGTATACATAACTAACGAAAACAGACAGAATTGTCTGACTCCATTCTATAAGGGGCCATATAAAGTCAATCATATGACTAAGAAAAATGGATTTATAGAAGTAAATGGCACTGTAGAATGTGTAACACTGGATCGCTGTATTCCACAGTTTATTTGGACGGAGGAGGAGACTGAGGAACAGTATTCACCGAAGTACCCAGAAGTTGAGGCGAGATGTGACTCAGAAATTGGTGAGAAAAATGAAGAGTCGAATAAATATGGTAAAGAAGTAAAGATTAAAACCAAGACAACTGAGAATCAAGAACAATGCGATATGAATATGAAATCTGGTGAAGTACCAGCACAACTTGTTGAAACTCGGTCTGGAAGAGTCATCAAGAAACCGAAGAATGAAGACTACATCATGTATGGTTAATCATCTTGAACATGAGGATGTATGTAGAGGTTAAATTAATTATTGGACACCAATTAACCTCTCATATAAAAATAAATCAATTTTTATTTTTGGACATTTGATGTTATCGCTGGTTTCGTAAAACAATATTGTAATTTTTGAAAATATTGTAAAATTTTTTGGAAGTTCTTTTGTTCATATTGTCGAAGTTTTGGACTTGTCTTGTGGAAGGAAGATGAGAGAGTTTTAATCTCAGTTGCTGAATTGCATAAGCGGGACACTGCGTGGTTCCATCTCCGATTCTTTGTGAATAAACCATTATAATCTTCTCGTCGATTTGATCTTCTTAATTATCAGCGAAAAGAACCACAAATTTGCTTTGGGTCTCAATCATTCCAGTTCAGTATCCTGTGGATATCAGCGTATCCGGGTAAGCTTACTTAATTAATATAACATATAAATTGCAAGTAACTTAATAATATCATGTCTGGTTTATTAAATACTGAGGATACAGAGCAGTTGGCTAGTGGACTTAAGGATTGTAGCTTAAGAGATAGTTCAGAGGAACTTAAGTGTTCCAAGATAGATGATCATTCCGCATATATGGATTTTCCGTGCCTGGCATCCAAGAGACCCCCTTATGGTAGTGACCTAAGGGCCTCTACATGAGTTAGAGTTGAAGTCTCATTGTCGTAGACAATATGATGTTAGCTTCACTATTGCAGGTGTACCCATTGGTCTAGGAGATTGTAACGTCCTATTATCCCACATCCTTGACCAAAATATATCGTGGTTAAAGGGCGTAATAACGGCTCCTACTGATGAGTCGCCTGTAAGCACGAAACAAATGTGCATGAGATTATACTTTGCGTTCATGCTACCTTTGGTTTATCCTTCTGGTCAAAACTGAACTAATTCGTTACTAGGTTTGCAACACCTAATACAAACTCGCATATATATAAGTTCTCCGCAACAAACAGTATTTAACCGTTATATATGGATTTGAATGATGTCATGCTTACCGCGAAATGTGATAAGTGATTACGATCAAGCCAAAAGTGTATTGATTTACGGGAGTAACAGGTGTTCAGAAATTGTTGTTATTCTCAATTTCGGTGAACTATAGCATAAATTGATATGCATCATATTGGTACCATGTTCCGACTCGGAAACCATAGTGTTAGTAACATGACCTTTGCGGTACAATAATGTTGGTATCGGTTACTAACAAAATAGCCAGTGTTAGTATCCTTTGCAGACTCGGTATATATATTAAATAGTATGAGTTAGCGTTGAAGTCGCATTGTCGTAGACTATATGATGTTAGCTTCACTATTGCTGGTTTACCCATTGGTCTTGGAGATTGTACCGTCCTATTATCCCACATCCTTGACCAAAATATATCGTGGTTAAAGGGCGTAATAACGGCTCCTACTGATGAGTCGCCTGTAAGCACGAAACGAATGTGCATGAGATTATACTTTGCGTTGCTGCTGCCTTTGGTTTATCCTTCGGGTCACAACTGAAATAATTTGTTACTAGGTTCGCAATACTCGCATATATATTAGTTCTCCATAACAAACAGTATTTAACGTGGATCAAACCGCAATCCATATATAAGGTACAGACAATCAGTTATAGCGATTTCACTCCTAGTAGACTTGGACACGTTTAGCATAACTTGAAATTTCGGCTGAAACATTTCTATTAAGTTGCTTTAGTGCACCTTTCAGAGCTTTTGATATGTTTATTGATGAGAGTTGTTATCAGGACTCGCGCATTGAATGATTATTACGTTTCATAACTGATAGAAATATGATGAAATCTGCCAACATGTTTCATTAATGACAACGTAAAAATTTTGTAGTCGACATTTACAGACCAGTTCAATGTGTGCTAGCCTATTAGGGTTTAGAGCCTCATTTAAGATTTTGAGTATTTCGGTTAGGTCCTTGTTGGTCAGCTTGCCGTCCTGCTTTGAAATTGATTATGAAAGATAGAAATTCGGTGGTACGTGCGACAGTCGGCAGTTTTGCTATGTTGTAATATTAATTAAATAAAGTAAAACTGGTATCTATCTCAAGCTCTAAAAGCGTAATTTAAAAGAAAATTTAATTTTTGTACGAGCGCCATTAGTAAAATAAATTTAGCATTTAGTTTTGTAAATGGTTTTGTATCGGCTCAAGAACAATTCGTCGACATATTGCCTAAATGAAATTTAAATTTAATTTATGTGGCACCAATTAAAACAAGCGAAATTTTTCGTTAAGCAATGGCGTGCGAGCTTTCGTTTTTAAAGCTATATAGGAACAGTGCATTTACCATGCTTCTTTTTAGCACGTTTGACTTCTGCTGTGCAATACGTGTGCTTGATGTCTCGCGTCATATTGACTGTTTATCTACGCTGACTTTTGGACTAGCATCATTTACGCTGCGTCATCTAGTCATTGAGACTTTTAGTCACGCCAATCTTGATTGATCATCTATTTATTTGACCTCTACGTGTGCCAGCCTCCAAGGTGTTGTCGCAGAAAATTCTGAGCTTTTACACAGCAACTCGACCTCTGGTTTCGACGCCACGACGAAGGATCACCAGCCAGTCAACCAGAGCCGGCCTTAAGTGTCTAAAAGTACTTCTAGACACTGCTACAGCATCTAACTTTCTCAACATTTGCCGAAGAACGCAATTCCGGCCCAAATAAGGGCCATCAACAGTAACTGTATCTCAGCCTTCACGGCTCTTTAACTTTTTTCAACGTCGAAAGGCATTTACTTGCAGCCGGGAAGTTTGTAAATAGCTATGTTCGATAAAATATAATTCATGTTTTTTTTCTAAAAATTAAGAGCACAAGTCATGATCAATACAATTAGAATAACGTCCCGATAAAAATGATGGTGTTTCACGTGAATTGTATTTGGCAATTCAAACATTAAATATTAATGCATATAATAATAATACATTTGTTTGGCAACAAAGGCTAACAGGCCCAACAGTTGAAATGGTGAAGTACAAATCAAAATAGGATATGTAAAGTTGAATTTAATTGTGATTAGCAAAGTATATAACCATAAGGGAGGAGGGATATGAGAAAGAGAAGTCCTTTCATCATCCATAATATTAGTTTAAGTAAACAATAACAGTAAATGACCTATAAATAAGTGTGGGTGGAAAGTGAATGAATATGGCAGAGCCCAATTTAAAGTGCAGAACTCCTAATATATGATTTCAAAGTGTGCCTTTGAAAGGACCACAGAACTCCAGCGCACATCTTCTTATTAAAAAAACGGTCATTTGTGAATGACAATGCCAACAGGAAATTGTATTAAACATAACAAACAATTGAACATAGTATAAGAATTATCTAAATGTAAAAGTTAAAATAACCTTCCCTTAATCTCATGTGTAGTGCCAATATTTCTGGCTATATGTCACGTATGTACGGATAATTTACTCATAAATGAAAAAAACATTGACTTATAAACTGTATGTCACTAAAGCAATCTAATTAAAGGAACATCCGTTTTTAATTAGTATGTCACAATGGTGTAATCTTGCATGTGAAAAAAACTGAAACATATAATGACAGCAATTTCAAGAAGCCCAAGCCCGTGTTATTTCCCACGAACAAGTATGTAACGCTGTCTTTGCTGTGCATTCAAAATTATTGGACGTTTTGGCGTCGTGACAGCTTCACAGCTACGTCATGATGATCACGGGAATTTGTAACTTTAGTAAGACTCATAGAAGAAATCTTAGATCAGCAAATGGGTGTGCGTTTACGAAATCGGATTGCTTTTAAGGCGTACAACGCAGCTGCAAATTCGCAATGTGCACTTGATACAAACTACAGGTCTTCTAACGTTTTGGTCCCCACGTCTTATTAAAAACACAGGTGTCGAATATTGTGCCAATATTTAAACTAACGATATCAAATTTAATCGACGATAATTGTAAATAAATTTATACGGCAAGCGACAAATTAAGGCAGTGCATGAGTTAAGATAAAATAAATAAAATATCTACCGAGCACTCTCAGCAATTCTCATCAATTGCAGATCACTTACGCCAAAAATCAATCAACTGCGAGCATTTATATTCTTTAACGAGCTAGACATATGCTTTCTTGTTGCAACTTGGCTGTCTCCATTCATCCACTGTGATGAACTTTTCCTCATTCATGGTTACACTTTCCTTCGTAGAGACAGAACTGTCGGTCGTGGGGGCGGGCTAGCTGCCTATGTCCGAACCTTTCTCATGCCAAAACGTTTGTCGACATTGAACTCTCTAGGATTGGAATTTTTCTCGTTTCAGCTACAAATCCATAACCAAAGCATATTTACCTGTGTTGTCTACAGACCGCCTAACCTCTCAATCATCGATGACACTCGTGGGGCCCAACTTCTATTCACTTTTTTCTCTCAGCACTCCGATCGGTACGTCGTGGTGGGTTACCTCAACCTCCCCATGGTAAACTGACAAAATCTAACTTCCGAAAGTCACCCACTGCTTCAACTCTTCGCGGACAACCTGTTACAAAAATTGGTGCACTTTCCTATCCTAGGGAACAACCAACTGGACTGTATCCTGTCCAACAAAGAGGAGACTGATGTTCATTCTCGGGAGATCTCCCATAATCTTGATCACTGTCAGGTATCCTTCTTCATTCCTCTCTTATCCTTTACCTCTAGAGAAGACACCCAATCATTCAGGCGATTCACTAACCGGAAAGAGTTCCGCCAACTCTGTGACGTCTTTAACTGAAGGGACCTCTTTCTCTCAAACAATCTCTCATACGTTTCCGAAGTCCATAACATCCTATTCTCCAACTTTAATTCCGCCACCTCTATTCAACACACACACGCGACGAATAAGTTGAACACTTCGTTTAAGTCACGCGACAACCTCGCCCGCAACTCTCGACTACGCACATCGTCACTTGCTCGCGCCCTCGCACTGAGACGTATCGATGAACACATCAACAAACAAGCGCTCCACATAGAAAGACGCATCCGCTCAGCTCCTAATCCCTGGACAAAGTTCGCTATCATCAAACACCAATTGCTGCAAATCCCAAAAATCATCGTATATTAACTTCTCTCAGTCAAACAACTGCTTCACCGACGATTATTTGACTTACCTCCTCGACTCCTTTTCCACGCCAAATCCGCCTGCTGAGATGTTAAACAACGGACACCGAGAACCTACGCTGGTTCAACGTCTCACCGGCTTCCGTCGCCAAAGCAATTAAAGACATTAAATCTAAACACCAATTTGATCAATATTGTGTCTCGGTCAGCATGATTGCATTTCTTGGCTGGAACGTCTTCTCTCTGGTTGCTGATGTTATCAACCATTGTCTCGAAACTACCTATCGTCCCCCGGACTGGCTTAACTCAACGATCTCTCCTATCCCAAAAAAATGGCATTTCGTCGATCTTTTAATTTAAAGATCTTCGCCCCATTACTATCGTCTCTTCTTTCACTAAATTCTTACACAACCTAACCTACTCTTTCATTAAGTCTCAGGACAACTTCTGTCTCTTCGACGATCACCATGGCTTCCTGAATGGCCGCTCCTCTTCTACCAACTTAGTCAGTGTCCTTAATCATTGCTATTCTTCTATCTCCAAAGGTCATGAATGCACTCTCCTCTTCCTAGTTATATACAAGGCTTTTGATTCATTTCGCTTTCGGCAATTGAATCCGCCTTGTTACGCAGTGGTATTTGCGGCAACGTCCTCAAACTAATCAGTTGTTATCTCTGGAAATAGTCACTTGTGGTTAGCCCAAAACTAATCTAGTTCCCCAGGGTTCCGCACTTTGTCCTATTCTTTTCAACCTTACACTCGCACAGGTGCAGGTTGAAGACAATCTATTCCAGCTGTTTAAATATGCAGATGACAGGGTCGTAGTATTCGGTAATCCTACAGCATCCATCCATGCCTTACTTCTTATATCTAAACTTTTATCCTCGCTCCATTCGCAGATTAGCTAAATCGGTCTCAAACTAAATCCCGCTAAGACTCGTTTGATGATCCACTCTGCTATCGCCCGGATGCTAATTGTCCCCTTGATATTGCAATAATAGAGTAGACCAAGCACCTTGGTATCAGTTTTTCAAAATCTCTAGACTTCTCACCACATCTTAAACATATTATTTTCAAACTCTTCAATTGATCTGCTTCTAGACTAACAACCCCACTCTCCAACTCACGCAGTTCAAGGTCTTCGTCCTACCCCTTATATCATACGCTAGCGAATTTTACTGTCCTCTCACTCTAGCATCTTCGTACGCCATCTAACAGATTTCCTCCAGATTTCGAAAGCGAGTCTTCCCTCACAGTCAGAATTATCGGGAACGTCTACTGGCTAGCCTTCTTCTGCTATGGTTTACCCGTCAATTACGAGTCATTTCTTTTATTCATAAGATCACAACATACCTATCACTGTCCAACTTCCCTCATCCAAGTCACCACCATGCCACACGCTCTAGCAACTCTTCAATCCAATCCAACCATACTCCCAATATATTTATAAAAATTTATCTCATTTCCAAAGCCACTAGTGTATTCAACGCTCGTCCTGTGGAAATAAAGCCCCTATCCCAGCACGAATTTAAAAATGCGGCTTACAACCACTTCCTTAACAAATTTCTGAGTGGAAGCAAAACTGGTTCCTACTTAACCCATAACACTACTTTTCATCCCCAGGCTATGCACTTGTTTCGGTGTGAAGTCTCTTCTGGCTGGCCTCCAATTTCCACTTTTCCCCTCTGATTCTAAATTTCTATTCTCATTCTTATTCTGCCGCATCCAAATTTAGAATACTGTACCACGTTTTGCTCTACTAAAACCTTTCTTTTCTATTTCAGCGAACGACCGGAAACTCGAAAAGTCTACTGGACCATCCGATGGTATACATCAGACGCTGATTCCCTCTCGCCTTCCATCGGTCGTATTCTCGCTCAACTGAAGCCAGTTAACCCTGCACCAGACAGTGACAGCCCGCAACATTATTATGTACAAGTTTGTGCACATTTAATCCTTTTGTAAAATTTAATATTATTGTAATATTTGAAATCTTCGAGCCAATACGTTGGCGTTCGGAAAACAAAGGTATTGTAGTAATATAATATAAAAGGTGTAAAAATTGATAATTAAACATGTTTGAAACGTTATAAAATTTAAAAACCAGGAAGCAGTTTTTTGAAAGATATTATATTAGCAATATTTTTATTTCACGACAATCACAATTGAAATTAAAGTTGTTTAGCAAATCATAGTCAAATATAAAAATATATCGTAAACAAATCAAAATAACCAGTTACTCTGATTTTCATCAAAAGTTTTATAGAGAAATTCATTTCATAATACACGTAAAATTTAAATTCCGAATGCTTCTACACATGTCAACACAATTTCTCGCCAAATGAGAATTACGACATGTTAATATTGTAAACAAACTACTACCCATTGAAAAATGCACGGTAAGAATTATGAAGGAAATTTATAATTAAAAAATGATAATCAACTTAGTTGGTTACAATGGTCGGACAGCCAACAATTGTACAGTGTAGCCTTTTTAACGCAGATCAAGTAATTGATGTGTCATGGTTGTGAGTGTCAAATAAAATAGAAGACACATTGAAGATCTGAAGATGCACAGACAGAATCCTACAACATAAAAAATAAATTGAAAATAATTTCGTTTCAAAATTTTACACAGGAGTAATCAAAACGACAAGAAAATAAAGTCTCAAATATTAAAGCAAAATAAACCAATAAAGTAGATTTCTTTAAGTCAAGTTTGCGAGATTGATGTAACGAATTGCTATTACCACCCGTGTAATCAATGCTTGTTTAATAGTAAATGTCTTTAAATTATTAATGCAAATTATATTAATGAATTAGTGGTTCTATACAACTGATAGATCCTTCATAATTTTAAGATTATATGTATCAACAAAAAAGTAATTTTGATCACTTATTATAAATAGGTATATGTGACAAAAAACTGGAAAGAGATAAATGTAATAAATCATAATTCCGCAAACCTCTAAGCCTGTATATGTTTACAAATAATAAAAATTATCGAGGGGTGTTAAAGAGAGTCAAGTCTCAGTTTGTTACATTTAAACTATCTTCTGGACATAATTTAACTAATTGGTTACTAATTGCACATATATTAGTTCTCCACCACAAAGAGTATATATCTAAACAATCTGTCTTAGTTAACATGTCTACGATTTTATGAATTGCACTATTAGTTCCGCAATATGTTGATTCTCTGCGATTTGCGTTCGCGGGTTGTTGCTTTGAATAATCAGTTTCACAAAAATCCGATCGATCCTCCATTTCCAGGTAAACATCGAGTTTGTCTTCTTTTTGGCTGGATGCGGGTTCTCCCCTTTCTTCCGAAGGCTTCAACATCGTGCATACTAACCACTGGAAATGAGGTACGATCCAATCTTCGTTGACTGGCAACGTTTCGATTTCGTGAGTATTGTACTATGCACGTATGATTACAGGCCTGATGATATCCGGAAAGGACGAAAGGAAAGAATCCGCACCTAGCCAAAAGAAGAAAAAATCGATGCGTACTTGGAAATAGGGATCGATCGGATCTTTGTGAAACTTACAGTGCAAAGAAACAACCCGCGAACGCAAATCACGGAAATTCAACATATGAAGCTCGCATTTATGCAATTATTCAAATCAGTTCCACAGTAATCAGACCGATCAACATTTACATGATCAAGTTTGGGGCCAATTTTATTTAAAATCGTGTTTGCACATTTGGAAACTAAGATCCCTAACGGTCGAGTTTGCAAATTCGCTGATGATTTAAAAATAATCTTTCCAATTGATCCAAAAATTATCGAATTCTCCAAAAACAATGTGACACTAGATTTGTATGATCTAAGTAGATACTTGTTAACACTAGGGCTGAGAATAAACAGTAAAAAGACGAGAGCTTTAAAAATAGGTAACAGAACAGAATTTAATTATGTTTATTTTCATGATGCTGAGATTAATGATGTTTTTGAGATTAAACTTATGCAAGAAATTAAGGATTTAGGCATAACTATTCATTGTACGGCTTCTGCTGAGAGACATATTGAAAGGATAGTAGGCAGTGCCAAGAACAGATGGGCACTAATAAATAGAAATATATTATCGAATGAAATAAAATTTAAAATGTTTATAATATGGATTAGACCGATACTAGAATATGCTGCCGCTACTTGGAATCCTTTAACAAAGGGTTTGTCTAATAAGATAGAAGCTGTACAAAGAAAAGTTGTGAAACAAATTAGTCCTATCTCCTGCACTATATACGCCACTAGATTACAGTTTGTATCACTGCATCCTTTATGGTTTCGGAGGATGTGCTATTGCATAAAAGTTTTCCATTTGAACCAGTGGACTGGTGCCTATATGAATCCAATAAGAAAGAGTCATGAAATTGGAACTAGATCTGGTCATTTTGCAATATCTCCACCATTGGTGGGGAATGTTGCGAGCAAGCTATTCTCTTTTTCAAAAATTTACAATCAATTGTCAAAGGGGCTTAGAGAAACGCCTCAATCTAAAATATCTTTTAAATTTTTATCTACCGAACTAGAAAAAGTGCTTAATCCTGCTGATATTTTTAATATTGATTATGATAATACTTTCTCATGGTTAAATAAAAGATAGGATTAATTGTTTTTCAGCAGCATAATTTCTCGAGATTCTATCTTCAAATTTTTTATTATTAAAACTGAAATGTTATGCATTATATCATCTTGTTAATCAACAATGCATACAATCAATTATTAGTCATGGTTCCCTTTTTTTGCAAAATGTTACACTCGAATTATACCTTAAATTTTCCTATTTTTGATGAAGAATCTATCACTCTTTACAGCCGAACTTTCTGATGCTGATAAATTGTACAGTACAACTAATTTCACATATTTATGTGATGTGATATCTTTTTATATTGTACATTTTCTAATTTTATTATTTGATGGAACATGTGTGGTTTGAATCCAAATAAAGATATTCTATACGCCGTGTTAGTCTCCGTGATGGCCGGGTATTGATTGCTCTCACCACTTCGAAGACTTCCACATGATAAGTACTAGACAATGATATTTAACGATTCCTTTTTTTGCCAGCACATTCGTAAGAAACATAAGAACGCTGAGAACAGTACTAAAAAGTCAAGATTCAAGCAGGTGTGATATCCTTTTTGAAGACATATTTATTTTTATTATTTTTAACTCCATAACGGTTAAGATCAATCTAAGGTCCTCAGTAACCATGCACATATGAATGAATTACATATATAATGTATACCCGAACACACGCGCAACATAAAAATTTATTCGATTTGGCAACCTTTATAATTAACGTTCATCTTCAAGTTTCAAATCAGACACAAATATGCCATAAATAAACAGATATTTTGAAACTGAAATCAAAATCACTTATTAAACGAAGGTGATTAAAAAAGCAACTCATTCTAGAATTTCATAAAGTAAAACTACACTTAATTTAGCTACACTTTGATGAAAAATGAAAGTTCTCATTTAACAATCAATCTTTATGGAGTTATAGATTTGCAGTCTTCGAAAGGGATATGGAATTTACTTTTTTAATAGATGCTAACATATTACCAAACATTAAATTGTACAGGAAAGAACAAATTTACGTTATAAATTTAAAGAAATATATCTAAACGCCTACAAGTATTACCGATTTCAAATTTTGCACTCATTAATCGTCATAATCTACCCATTACACATACTCGTCATTGTGCTCTTATTCATATATTCATATTATTACAATTGGTTCATTAGTCGTTGTTCAAGCACTTTAACGAAGCTTGCACTTGCGCGTTACATGCTTATGAAGCAGGAGATAACGTATAATCAAATGACTTTTAAAGTAGTATTTTATTCTATTTAGCATAAATAAAAGGGAAATAAAGTAGATTCAGTGGTTGGCACATAACTGCAAAGAATGAATTAACTCACGCTATCTACAAGAAGAATTTTACACCAGCGTCTTCATCCAATAATTCTGCTTTACCTTGACTTTGCAAATGTTTAATCGCTTGAATTATTACTATATCATCAACTCCATGAAACATATGATTTTCCATATCCTCACTGTCCGTAATTTCAAATAAAGTACACACACTATTTTCACGACCAGTAGCACGAACCCATTTAGTAATCAAATCGGCCCACTCCGCAGGAGTTTTCCACGATATGCGAGCCTGATTACGATTTCTGAAACGCTCAAAATTAAAAAAGTACTTATCAGACCATTCCAGATTTCCCCGTTTATTAAGTTCATCAAATATAGATTTGACTAGTTCCAAACTAGCGGTCCTTTGGATATCTTTGTTGTGAAACAAAGGACACGTTGTATCAAACACAGAAGACAATGATAAAGTAGTTTGTTTATAAAACTGGAAATATGTAAGAACCAGTTGGCACCAACAATCTAATTGTTTCCTGTAAGTTTCACTGTTAGGCTGAATTGTAAAAAATGGAGGAAAATAATACTGCCAGGGCCATTCTAATACACTAGCCTCGTTTGACATACTGCGTAAAGAAAATCTGGAACTATAACATACAGAAAAGCTTTCCGCCTTAGGCTTTTACACAATATTACAGTAAAAAAATTTTAAATTTAAGTGAGATAAGAAAATAAAATACTAACAAAATTGTAAAATTACTAAACGCTACGAAATAATAAAATTAACATAAAATAAATGATATAAATTTAATTAAAAAAAGTTTGAAAAAATATCTTTTAAAAAATGTTGTTTTAAATTAGGGTGTCTAAATTTATTGTATGGAAAAATTAAAATTACACAAAATAATGTAAACGTCCCGGCTTCAAGTAAGTGCCGTACGACGTTACAAACTCGGTTAAGGTTCTCTGAATAGAGATTAGTTACTGTTCTATTCTATATGGGGGCCCTTAACAGGGCCTTGGCGGCGTTCTCGTAAGTTATATATATGTAAGTTGATGTTCTGTTCCTTGGGTGGACTCTGGTTGTGGTTCCTGCTGTTGTTATCACGAGTGGACAACTTGGTTGAAGTTCTGCATTATATGGCTCGTCTTACTGGTTGAAGAGTAACTTGCGGTGAGTCACAGATATTTGTCAATTGTTGGTGAAACAAATCAATATCCTTGTGATTATTGACAGCCGACAGCACGCACATGTGTAAAACGAGGCAGAAAGCAGATACGACCAGCTGACTTGCATGGTTAATTACTGTGCTTAAATAGCATGCAATATGTCTACTTGCACACTATTGGTTAAACGTGGTTAAACGGCAATTTTGCTTTTTTCTCATTGGTGCAACGTAAATAAATTTGAATTTAATTTACGCAATATGTCGGCTTGATTGGTGTGTCGTTACAACACTTTCCTCTCTGAAAACAAAGGAAAAAATATTCCTCTCTGCGAGGCTAGATAAGAAATGTATGACAGAGTTCGAACCAAGTTAAGCTAAAATATGATGAACCATAAGTGCTGGGCTTAAATATGCTTGTTGGTTGCTTCAACAATGATATGATGCCAGGTAACCACTAGAAATTGCTACACAAATTGTTAGCCCTAGTGGTCGGTCATAGCACGTGAGGCAAAATAGAGCAGTGTAAGTTTTTGGAGCCGCAGCGTGAAGATTACGAGGTAAATCGCCTCTGAATTTGCCAGGTTTAAGTTAAAACCTAAGCAGGTTCGATCGTTGTCAATGTATTTGTATACGGCCAAAGGAGCTAGAGTGCTCGACGTTGTGGTCACGACATTTGTTGAGTGGTCTTTGTGCAATTGATAAAGTTGAGATATGCATTGAAAGTGGCCTGTACCATGATATGAAGCTGATCAATACTTAGTGTTGCTACACGAAAGCGTTAATGTTAATGTTTAAAAAAAAATCAATTACGCGTTATACAAATCAGGATATTGAAATTCTGAGCAGACGGAGCCTGAGACGTGTGTAGAAGGTTGAACGCTCTCAGGATCAGGTGGTTCGATAAACGGTTTCAACCTGTCTATGCTTACTGATGTCGGTGTAGCACCTTGCATAATGATGAATTATTTTGGTTGTTTGAGCAAAATCGGGTAAGGACAGCGATACTTTGGTTGTGGTGGTGCAAGAGCATTATTGTTGCGAACGAGTACTCTCTTGCAGCTGTGTAGCTGTGGGTGAACGAAGACTGGACGAGGCGTGTGTCTCGGCTGCTGTTCGGACATGTTACCGAAATGAAGTCGAAGGCGGGTTGCTTCGTTTTGTGGGTCATCTTGTGCCGGTAGTAGACGTGGGAGCTGACTAGGCAGGCGAAGATCCATGCCACACAAGAGTTGTGACGCAGACGTTTTAATGGATTCACGAGAACGGGAACGCATGGCCAGCAGAACTAAAGGTAGTGCATCGACCCAGTTGCCATTAATGGACGAGGATGCTAAAGCTGCTTTGAGTTCCCTATGCATTCTCTCTACCATGCCATTAGCTTGGGGATGGTAGGCAGTCGTCTGGCGTAAGATGCATCCCATGTACCGCAAGGTACTTTTGAAACGATCAGATGAGAAGCAAGTGTCTCTGTCCGTGATGACTTCATTGGGAACACCATAATTGGATATCCATGCAGAGATAAAACCGTTAGTTACTTCGTCTGCAGAAATGGTGCCAAGAGGTAATGCCGCAGGCCACCGTGTAAATCTATCGATCATAGTTAGAAGGTAGCTGAAACCTTGAACCTTTGTCAGATGAACTATGTCGATGTGGACGATGGCTAGGCGAGAAGTAGACCGAAAATGTTGCAACTTAGAACGAGTGTGTCGTGTGATCTTGTTTTTCTGACAAATAGCACACTCTGAGACCCATCGTTTAGCATTCTGCCTAAGTCTGTGACCCCAGAAACGATCTGTAAGAAGTCGGACAGACGCTTGGCTTCCTGAGTGAGAAATTGAGAGAATTGAATCGAAAACTTTTCTCTGAAGGCTGGTCAGCAGAACTGGCTTGTTGGGCTACGTACCCGTGAAGTAAACAATTGGTAAGCCTTCCCACAGACGGCATATGAACTTGGTTGGGTGACGGGCTATTGATCTTTGAATGTGAATGTCACCGCGTTGTTCAGTTCGCAGGAGAGTTGGCGTAGTGCAGGTTCACTGAGTGCCACGGAGTTGACAGTGAATGGTGACGGCGAAGGTGGTTGTAGAGAGACGTCTGGCCTGGACAGGGCATCTGCAATGAAGTTCTGTTTGCCCTTCACGTGAAAGACGTCAAATTGCCATTCGCTTAGACGAGGAAGCTGTCTTTCCACTCTGGCAGGGTACTTGGCGATAGATGAAGTTGCGTTTCGAAGTGCGCTAACTAGTGGTGCATGATCTGTGAAAACAACAAATCTGCTACTGCCAATGATGCTGATAAAATAGCGCACTGCGTCGTGGATGGCGAGAAGTTCTCGGCCGAAAGTGTCGTACCTCGTTTCTACTGGTTGGAGAGTACGCGAGTAGAAACTGATAGGCTTCCGAAGTAGCTCCAATAGCGAATTCAGAAGCATCTGTCGTGAGTAGAAATGGCTTTTCGAAATCTGGATGCGTTAGCATTGTGGCATTTGCTAACGAGTTGATGGCAAGTCGAAGTAATTCCTCGTCTTCGGATGACCAAGCAATGATGGAATTCTTGCTAAGTCCTTTTCGGTTCCGCAGGTGCCTGCACAAAGGATAAAGTTGTTTTGAAAGTCCTGGAAGGAACTTGCGATAATAGTTTAGTACTCCCAGGATTTTCTGCAAATCACTCAAAGTCCTTGGTGACTTGATATTCTTGATTGAATTCGTCTTTGACGGCAACGGTTGAATACCTTGGGCCATGATACGATGCCCTAAGATGTCGACGGATGAAGTTGCAATCTGCGTCTTGTCACAGTTGATCTTGAGTCAGTGGTTGGATAAGCGTGAGAGGACATTTCGTAGATGTTTCGCATGAGATTCTAGATCTGGACTGAATACCAAAATGTCATCTAGATATGACATACAATAAGCAGAGTCGTCGCGAAGTATGTTGTCTATGAACCTTTGAAATGTCTGAGTAGCACACTTAAGTCCAAAAGGCATGTAAAGATATTCAAGAAGGCCAAATGGAGTGATGACTGCAGTTTTCTCGATACCCTCTGGTGCTACCGGTATGTGATGGTACACTTGTCTGAGGTCAATCACTGAGAAGAAATTGCTGCCGTTGGGTTTTTCAAGTAAAGTGTTGATATTTGGAATAGGATATGCATCAGATTTTGTCACTGAATTTAACTTACGGTAGTCTCCACAGGCTCTGTACGATCCGCTTGATTTTGAGACTAAGTGCAGTGGAGACGCCCATGAACTTTTAGTGGAGACTCGTAGCTCTGACTTGTTAAGATCGAAAAGCGATTTGTATTTTCGAAGAGCTGCTGATATCTCTGCTGAATGATGCACTGGGGTTGGCTGAATGACCTGTAACTCCAAACGCTCGAAGGCAAGTGTCCAAAAGCTTTGTTCAAGTCCGGTGGAGGGGTCGATGATTTTTTGATTAGCAAGATCAACAATGAGCCGTAATTTTAGAAGGAAATCAAGGCCTATTATGTTATGTGAGACCTTGGCAATGATGAAGTTATAGGAAAATTCACGTCGTAGACCTATGTTGAGTGTGCGGTATTGGCAGCCATAAGTTGGTATGGGCTCGCCTGTAGCTGTTGCGAGAAGAACGCCTAGCGACATCTCGGCCATTGAATCACCTTTGAGAACTGAGACTGCCGCACCTGTGTCTACGATAAACTCTTCGCCAGTTTTGAAATCAAGAAGGTGCAGAAGTTCGTTGGGCTGTTTGGCCGGGTCATGCAAACAAGTAGGCTGGTGATTGCGACCGGCATTGTCTGTTTGGTTCTCTATGTGAAAAATTCGGCGTGGACGAAAAGAGTCGACAGGGATGTCGGATTGTAGTTGGCTTCTTCCCTGTAGCGCCGTTGATGCCGTTGATGTGCAGAGAGTACGGTCTTCTACTTCCTGCGCCAGACGTTTCCCGATGCTGATGCACCCTTGTGCCTGCGGTCTGTTGTCCTCTCCGTCAGCTGTGGAAATTGACACTCATTCGGAAATTCTTCGCAACGACAAAGACAAACTTGGCAAGCATAAAAAACTTCTGGTGGTTATAACACCAGTTCTTTGGAGCATATTTATTAAAGGATTACGGAGATCTCGATCGCCGCCTACCATTATAATTTGACTTGGAAACGAATTTTGGTCGAGCATTCACTTGATTTATCTCGAATTTGGTAATGGCCAATCCTTCTAGAACTTTGGCCATGTTCGCCACTGTTCTTTCTAAAGAAGAGATTCTATCATCTTGCAGGGGTGAAGAAAAGGATGATGGATTCACTTTGGGTTCCAAAACCCTATATTCTAACTCACATCTCTCAGATAAGTCATCTATAGAGAGAGTGTTGGGGAGCTATCTGGCAAAGAGTTTTAATGTTTGGGGAAGATTGTTAATAAAAACAACCTTAGCCTCATGGTGAGAAATGTTGGTTTTATACCAACGTTTCCGTAATTCCCTCAGTATTTCTATGAGGCCAAGATTTGGCATATCTAACTGCGCATATTTGTTTATTATCTGCTCAGTTTCCATGGGTCCAAGCAAGGATTCTACCTCGTTTTGTAGGCCCAAAATGGGATTAGGTAGCTTCCTAATTGCCTCAAGCTTAGGATAAATCCGTCGCTGCAATTCAGAAGGTAGTTTAGCAAAACCTTCGACAGTTTTTGATGACTGTCATAATCAGGAAACGGGGAGAAAGCGGAGTCTACGCTCATAAAAAATAGCTCACTATCTCCATCCCAAACAGGAACATCAATATCTAAAATTGGACCTGACATTTTAACAATCTTACGGGATCTTATAAGCATAAATTTATAAGCAATATGAAAATGTATAAATAAACTTTAACGAAACGCTTACCCAAAAACAGGCTTCCACAGTTGAATTGCTTCCAAAAATCCGTAATTGAGTTTGACGAGTACGTACGGTGCCGTAGAAAAGATGAACAAAGGCCCCGTTGGCCTTTGATGCCAATGTATTATTATTATATCCCCCCAAAAAAAAGTTTAACACAAAACCACGAATATATATATACCCAAAAAAATTCACAGATGACCACGATCACGGTAGATAAAACGCAAATCTTAATCGATTTTTATCCCAAATAGATGAAAAAGGAAGTCAATTTTATTTATACCAAAAAAATCAGAACAATAATCAATATCCTGGCGCGGTCGCCAATTTTGTAAACGCCCCGGCTTCAAGTAAATGCCGTACGACGTTACAAACTCGGTTAAGGTGCTCTGAATAGAGATTAGTTACTGATATGGGGGCCCTTAAGAGGGCCTTGGCGGCGTTCGCGTAAGTTATATATATGTAAGTTGATGTTCTGTTCCTTGGGTGGACTCTGGTTGTGGTTCCTGCTGTTGTTATCATTAGTGGACAACTTGGTTGAAGTTCTGCATTAATTGGCTCGTCTTGCTGGTTGAAGAGCAACACGGTGAGTCACGAATGTTGCCAATTGTTGGTGAAACAAATCAATATCCAGCGTAGGTATTGACAGCCGACAGCACGCACATGTGTAACACGAGGCAGAACGCAGATACGACCAACTGACTTGCATGGTAAATTACCGTGCTTAAATAGCATGCAATATGTCTACTTACACACTATTGGTTAAACGTGGTTAAACGGCAATTTGCTTTTTTCTCATTGGTGCAACGTAAATAAATTTGAATTTAATTTACGCAATATGTCGGCGATTGATTTGTGTCGTTACACAGTAAGGAAATATGCAAATTTATTTGAAAGTCTGTTAAAAGGACGAAAATTATGGCTCCAAAGTTTAAAGGAATTCCAAAAAAACAACACAAGTGCTGAGTTTGTATAATATAATGAAATCTCAATATAATATACAAATATCGCGATTTCAAAGCTATGTAAGTATTTTATAGAATTTTTTCAGAGAAAGTTTAATCTCGTGTACATTCGTTTCGCTCTTGCTGGCGACTCATCAGTAGGAGCCGGTATTATGCCCTTTATCCACTATACATTTTGGCGAGAAATTTTGGAAAATAGGACATTACAATGTCCTATACGAATGTGTAAACTTGCTGTAGTGGAACTAATTTCATATAAAGTCTTCGACAGTGCGACTTCAACCATAACTCACTCTATACAATATATACACCGAGTTTGTAAAGGGTACCAACACTAAGGGTATTGTGTTAATACCTGATACCAACATTATAGTACTGACAAGGTACATAGTACTAACAACACGGTTGCCGAGTTTCCAACTAATACCAACACGATGGATTTCAATGTAAACTATAGTTCACCAAAATTGAGAATTAAAACCATTTCTGAACACCTGTTACAACAGTAAATCCATACAATCTAACCTTGATCGATATCAGTTATCCGACATCAGTTAAATGAAATCAATCGAGGCCAGAATTTATGGATTTACTGGAGTAACAGGAGTTCAGAAATGGTTGTAATTCTCAATTTTGGTGAAATATAGCATACATTGAAATCCCTCCTGTTGGTACTATGTACTGACTCGGCAATCATAGTGTTCGTACCATGTACCTCTTCGGTACTATAATGTTAGAATCGGACACTGATACAATTGCCATAGTATTAGTATCCTTTGCTGACTTGGTTTATACATTATATAGATTGAGTTAGCATTGAAGTCGCATTGTCGTTGACTTTATATGATGTTGGCTTCACTACTAAATGTTTACACATTTGTCTAGGAGATTGTACGTCCTATTATCCCACATTCTTCACATAAATATATGGTAAGTATAGGGCGTAATACCGGCTCCTACTGATGAGACGCCAGTAAGCACGAAACGAATGTGCACGAGATTATACTTTTCATTCCTGATGTGTTTGGTTTATCCCTTTTGGTCATCACTGAACTAATTTGTTACTAGGTGCGCAACACCTTATACAAAATTGCATATATGTTAGTTCTCCGCCACAAACAGTATATAAATTGAATAAAGGTCAGCTTACTTCAAGAATACACAACTGAAAATTACAAACTGCAATTAATCTATAATCCGGGTTATCATTTGATTAAGCAGATGCCGGCTGGTCTGATAATCATATAATTAAGTGAACATTGGTTGCGTGGGCGGTAATAACTATTACTTTTATTCAAGGTTGTGATATTGATATAAACACCTCACCCATAAAGTGCATACATTTCCCAGTATAAATTAAATATTGTGTTGCTTAAGTCTGGTACTGTGAAAATTGTTCTACGTGTGATTAGAGACCTGATGAGGTATCAAGAAATAAAGTATCGAAAGGTCGCCCGTCAAAGAAGATAAGATCGTACCTCATTTACGGTAGTTAGCATGACCGATATTGAAGCTTTCGCAGGAAAGACAGGAATCAGCACCCCACCAACAAGTAGACAAATTCGATGCGTACTTGGAAATGGAGATCAATCGAATCTTCGCAAAATTGATAGTGCAAAGCGATTACCCACGAACGCAAATCGTGGAAAATCACGATGTGACGCTCGCACTGCCAAACCATTCAAGAAATATCTGTAATTTTTGTTCAGAATTTGCCGCAGACATGGCTTTATCCTGAGCTTGTATGCATTGGAACATGGTTCTCTTACCACTGAGTCACTGCGGCGTATATTATGATGATTCTATGGATGAAAAAGATGCTGACGAAAAGGATGTTGCTTATAATTACTTTGATGCTAACATAGACGATGTAGAGAAGGAGGAGCAGATGAAGGAAGAAGATGACACGTTTATAAATATATATATATATATATATATATATATATATAGTATATTTCCTAATTAGGAAGAAAAAACACATTAATAACAAAGTGGATAATGACCATTTATTTCGAGAATACTAAACTTCACTTTACAATCTTTCATTTATATACATTCTTAATTTTTATTTGATTATGTGGGTGGCTATAAGTCTGACTCGGTTTTACATCTATTTCTTGTTTTGTCTGTTTATTAAGTGTGTATGCATTTGTGTCTGTGTGTGTGCTTGTTTTCATGTAAAGGTCATTCCCACTGTATTGCAAAGAGTTTTCTGAGATCTAGTCATTATTATATTAATGGCTTGAGAGTTTGCCATTTGTTCGCAAAAAATAGAAGTAAAACCGAGTCAGATTTGTTGCCACCCACATAATCAAATGAAAACTCAGAATATATATAAATGAAAGACTGTAAAGCAAAGTTTAGTATTCTAGAAATGAATGTCCATTACCCACTTTGTTATTTATGTTTTTCTTCATAATTAGAAATATACTGAGTAATATTCGAAGGAAATGAATATAATAAAGATTATATATATATATATATATATATATATATATATATATATATATATCCCTAGTACTATTTCCGTGTGCAAAAAGAAAGAGAAATGCTATCGGATACAATAACCACTTCTTTCTCATTTTAATACCACCAAACAATTACAAGAATTAAACCTTCCTAAATTCGGTTATCATCATTCGAGTATATTCTTTTTTCTTAATTATGTTCATTGCCTTAATGAAACGAGTGGGAAAAGTCCCTGCGCTTCAAAATTAAAACTTGAAGTCAGGTAGGATCGGAAACAAACACAGACAATTAGACCCCTATCTTCAGATCGCATATGGTCCAGCCTGTATGCACTACTCAAAAGGTGTGTAGCAAATAAACATTTCTAACAAGATAGATAGCTACCAAATGTGGCACAATTAACCCATTAGAAAATCCCCTCGGTATTAGGTTATTTCGATTTAAAGCTTTGCCAATGTACATGCAATGATGCGTTTCTGCAAGCCATTCTGAACGTGACACTGTTGACGTAGAACAAGGAACGTTAGCCGAATGACTGGATTTGTACATCCTCTTGAAGTTTACTAAAATAAGTGCGGCATGAAACGGATAGATGATCAAGACGGCTATACTATGGTTGTACTCCTTATGCTTTAACTCGAAATCCTCTAGGAAGTGGTGCCAGCCACTCCACGAAGACAGCATGAGCGAATCTTATAATCTCATGCAAATTCGTCTCGTGCTTACTGGCAATTCATCAGTAGGAGCCGGTATTACGCCCTTTAACCACTATATATTTGGTCAAAGAATGTGGGATAATAGGACGGTACAATCTCCTAGACGAATGTGTAAACCTGCAATAGTGAAGCTAACATCATATAAAGTCTACGACTATGCGACGTCAACGCTAACTGACACTATATAATATATATACCGAGTCTGTAAAGGATACTAACACTATGACTATTGTGTTAGTAACCGATACCAATATTATTGTACCGAAAAGGTACATGGTACTAACACTATGGTTACCGAGTCGGTACATGATACCAACCTGATGGATATCAATTTATGCTATAGTTCACTGAAATTGAGAATTACAACAATTTCTGAACACCTGTTACTCCAGTAAATCCATACACTCCGGCCTTGATCGATAACAGTTATCACATTTCGCGGTAAGTATGACATCATTCAATTCAATATATTACAGTTAAATACTGTTTGTTGCGAAGAACTAATATATATGCAAGTATGTATTAGGTGTAGCGAACCTAGTAACAAATTAGTTCAGTTGTGACCAGAAGGATAAACCAAAGGCAGCATGAACGGAAAGTATAATCCCATGCACATTCGTTTCGTGCTTACTGGCGACTCATCAGTAGGAGCCGGTATTACGCCCTTTAACCACTATATATTTTGTAGAAGAATGTGGAATAATAGGACGGTACAATCTCCTAGACGAATGTGTAAACCTGTAATGGTGAAGCTAACATAATCTAAAGTCAACGACAATGCGACTTCAATGCTAACTCACACTATATAATATATATACTGAGTCTGTAAAGGATACTAACACTATGGCTATTTTGTTAGTTACCGATACCAACATTATTGTACCGAAAAGGTACATGGTACTAACACTATGGTTTCCGAGTCGGTACATGATACCAACATGATGGATATCAATTTATGCTATAGTTCACCGAAATTGAGAAATACACTAATTTCTGAACACCTGTTACTCCAGTAAATCCATACACCATGGCCTTGTTCGATATCAATTATCAC
>JAQBSW010004707.1:0-65859 GCA_029291075.1 Eudiplozoon nipponicum
GTGAATAGCGTAATAAATGAATAATAAGTTGTCTTATAGAAAATATTCATGGTTAACAGCTAGCAATTGTCTTTTAAAGAGGAACTTAAAATGTTGTGAGTTGTACGTTTATATAAGTAGAAATATTTATTCTACATACATGTATATGTATATTAACAAATATTGAATATAAAAATATCTTAATCTCTCTATATATATATATATATATATATATATATATATATATATATATATATATATATATATATATGCAAAAATTTATATATTTATTTAGGAGTGGTATAAGTATTATTAATAATAAAAAAATTATTAGATTGAAGTATTAAAAAATAAAAGTTTGGAACCCCGCAAAATTTAAAAGAATATTTGAAACACATCAAGTGATAAATTTTTTTATATATCGTGATTTTATAGAATGTTAACATTTATTATTCTCACACTGTTGCTATATATATATATATATACTATATATATATATAATATGTATAGAGCTATATATATGTATATATATGTTTTCATACATATTTCTATGTAATTTATATATTTATATATGGTGTAAAAATGTAATTAATAATAATAAGTTATCTTATAGAATATACTCAAGGTTAACAACTGACAATTGTCTTTATAAGAGGAACGTATAAGGTTCATTATATATATATATATATGTATGTATAAACATATATATATAAATAGATAGATTGGTATATCCATGTATATATTTATTTTTATATACATATAGATGTAATAAATAAAAAAATAAAAATAATATATATGTATAAAGCACACTGTTGCTTATATTTATATTTTCGGAGACCAACTTTTATATGAATCGCACGTGTATATAGGTGTTTTTAATAAATTTATGTAAGGTGTATTACGATATTATATGTATGTATATATATATATATATATATATATATATATATATATATATAATGATTTATTTTATTTATATGGACATATATTCATTTAAAATTATTTCTATAGGTTAGCTGACTTCCAACATACTTACATATTTTTTCGAGAACCACCAGTTTATCCATTCTATCCTTCCTTTATCATTTTATTTTGTCTTGACCTAAGCGTCGCTCTGGGATTCAATCTCTTTCGATCTATGTAACTTGCTGTCTTTGGTTTATCATTCAGCTCACATTTGAACTAGTTTGTTCCTAGGTGCGTAATACTTCATACGCAATTGCATAAATAATGGTTCCACACTAATAAAAAATTATTAGACATTCAAGTTTTTTGTTTTATCAGTTTCGAATTTTAACTTTTATTATCGTGACATGGCAAGAGTACAGCTATAACAAACGCGTTCGATACATTCTCTCTCCTCTATCACATTTTGCAGACGCGATAATATTATGTATACGGGGAATTTGAGAAAGCTGCAATTATACTGAGGTAAGGATTGGTCTGCGAATTGCATTACATATATGTATACATACATTTATATATATATATACATATATATAGATTTGGTTTTTGAGTAAGGGTTTCAATGTGCTCTATGCATATGCATACTTTGAGTTTAGTTACTGAAACAAATTCTTTGTTTAGAACCATTGGCGAGTCAAACAAATTACTAAAATATAAATTGAACTGTTTCGGACGACTGTACACATTTGCTTAAATCTGCTATTGTGAATATTGTGTTCTGCATAATGGTATGATGATGGAGCCGGTATGTAGGCCCCGAAACGTTGCCAGTCAACGAAGATTGGATCGCACCTTATTTCCAGTGGTTAGTATGAACGATGTTGAAGCCTTCGGAAGAAAGGTACGACTACGCACCCATCCTGATCCACGACAAAACAGATGCGTACCTGGAAATTGTGAAAGTGCAAAGCGACAACCCGCGTATGCAAAGCGCGGCCTTGCCACTTATGGAGCTAGCACGCTGCAAAATTTCAAATGATAATTGAATGCCAGAATGTCTAAAAACTGGGGATCTATTGAAAAAAATAAGAAATGAGCACACAAAATCGAGCATTCAAGCAAGGCTCTAAGTGAGAACCGAACATCCAATTTTTCCTTCCTTATTCATGCGGTTTGATTCTGTCCATCCAAATTGTTGTCGTGCACTGATAATGGTCATGGAAAGTTGAAACGCATCAGAACGTGTGACTGACAGCGGTTTTGCTATCTTGAACGGCTGGTTAAATGCAATGGGATTTGTGTTTATCCTATGCTCTCAATTTGGGTTTCACTAGTTTTTATTACCACCCGCGCATTGCATGATTGTTTAATCGATTGCGCTAGAATACCTATGTTTTACTAGCATCGGCGACCTTACCAAGTACACATTGCTTGAGACGGGAAAGCGTTTGTATCGCAATCTGATTGGGCATCAGGTCATAGATTAATAAATAAATTATCAGCTATAAATGATAGATGCAAACAGAGAGTATGTAAAGATTGTGCAATATTATAGACGAAAGCAATGATTAAAACGCACCTTCCGTACCTACACATACACACAGACAAGAAGCATAATGCCTCAAGCCTACCTTCTGAACACGAAAGAACGCATCCGATGAATTGAATTTATATTGATCTCTGTTTTTTCTAATTCTACATTGTCATAACGTATACAATAAACTCTGCTGCTAGCAAGGGTATAGGCTAAGCAGATATTTGCAGTCTGTTTACGCATTTACTTTTCCAGAAATGATTATAAAAATAGTCGTATAGGTTGTTATTTTCAATGAAAGAGAATTTTATTGTCATTATCATTTTTGTATATCTTCTCAATCGGAATTTTAATGAGGTCACATTGGGCAGTTAATACAGCTCCCTCATTTTGCACACAACTGTCTTCTTTATTTATACGCACACAATTTTTTTGTTGATTTTTGTATGTCTGCATGCATTAAGATACATACGTGCTCGGATGTGTAGTTGAGTGGTTGTATATGTGAACTTGTGATCTCTATTGTGTTGAAATGAATTAAAGTTAATATAATGCATGATTATTCCTGCTGGATTTTACCAAAAGAAGCCTTGGGCATAAAAGTAGTACAGTTTCGTACAAAAACTTTTAACAAACAAAGGATATCCGGTAAAGGATAGACAATGCGCGCCATTTCTGAAATTACTTAGATTATGCTGTTCACTGCAATATATGCTGCTTCATTAAAAATTTATGACTGGAACGTTTAAAAAATTATTTCATAGATATTTAATTAAACTTGATAATGAAATGCCTGGACCTTTACGATTGACAAAACTCTAGTTATGCTAAAAAGTAGTAGGAATTTTTACTTCCGCTTTCAGTGAATTTATTATATCGTGCGAATAATGTTAAAGGGAAATGTGACGCGTCTAAATGAATAACTATTCTTCAAATTGACCTGTCAAGCTTAGATAATTCTTGCACAATGAATAAATTCATAATTTAATATGAATACAGAATAATTTTTGGATTCTAATCACCGCGAAATAGGTATTAGACACAAATGAATTAACAAAATGTATAGATGAAAGTTATAATTTATTTCTTAAAAATAATTGTGTATATTCTAATTTATAAACTGAACGCAAATGCACATAACATATAAATATAAAAAGAAACAAAGCTAGACGCTAAAGAATGCTGTAATACCGCAATTCCGTTAAAAAATTCAAAATAATACAAGATAGAATACACTTCACAACATCAATGAAGGTAGTTTTACCATCATAAGACCTAATAAATTATAAGCACTGGGCGTTAACAAACCAAGTGAAAAATGAGCAATACATCGCCAACTTTATGAAAAATGTATCAATTTTGTTCCGGACCAGTTTATTCAATTAATGTAAGCATCACAGCAAAATTTATGTCTCTGCTAAAAGGGAACTTGTAATTCAACTGAAGAATTCCATACACCTTAATTATGACATCAACTGCGTAAAAATATATTGACCATCGGCGTTGTAAGGAAGATTTATTGTCAATTAGTAAGTGCATTCAAACTTACTAAATTTCTTTTAAATAATATTTTAAAGGAAAAAAAACTTCTTGCTATAATTTCATGGGAAGTTTTCTTATCCGTGGAACGACAATGCGTGCACTGATTAAAGGTACAATTTTTAATTCTAATGGAATAGTGAAATTGCAGCACGTAATTCAAGGAATCACTTGCCCCGACGAATATACGTGTGATGGAGAAAAACTAATACTATTTCAATATTCAATGAATTGTTTAGTATTTGCCTTAAAGTCTTCCACTTGAAACGGATTTGAAATAAACTGTGGGCTGATGCAATAACAAAATTTGTGGCAAAACAAGATATTGCTCAGAGGACATCGTAGCCTACACTAACTGTGGGCAATCTTCGACTTTCCTTTTCTGGGTTTACAAATGGCTACCCATTAAAATGGTTTTATGCTTTTTAATTCTGTAGCAATAAAGACGTATCGCATTATCTTTGGTTCAATACCTAAAACACCTTAAATAGTTTACTTGTGAATCTGTTGCTCTAACCAATGAGCCGGCCCATCGCACCGTAGAATGCAGCAAAGACCATTCATTCAGTAGACCGGTTTTCTCCGTTTGGGTAACTCATCACGCACAGTCCGAAAATTTGCCACTATGAACATAAAAATACTGAAAAGTTATCGTCAAATATTTTTCTTAATTATTTATTGCAAAATAAATTCGGCTGTTCTAAATTCATTTTGTAGATGCTTCTTATAATCCCAAATAATTTAGCGAGAGATTTTGTGTCCACTGGGAGCATTTATAATCTGATTGACATTTTTCTAGTTTCAAGAAATTGTTAAATGCCTGCAACACCAACCGTGTTTTTCCTCATTATATTGCATTACCACCAACGTCACGAAGTAATATTTAAATCAGATTAACGTACGGATAATAAACACCCATTTCGTTTCCCATCAAGTAGCATAACATAAAAATTGGCATCATTTGACACGCTACGATACGTTTCGTTCTTTCACGTTCACAATCAGTGTACGACGTCCGTCGGATTATAAATTAACTTCATTTAAATCAAACTGGCGATGTTAAGGGAAACACCAATTATATTTCATTTAACCAGCCGCACAATAAAGCCGAGTTAACGTTCATCACTTTTACTGACGCGTTACTACCTTCTATAGTCAGCATTAGAGTGCGACGAAACACTTTTATTAAATAAGAACGCAGCCCGTTTAATGAATTTTTAGTAAGCATATTCATCAATCAAGCAAGCATCGATTGCGCTGGTGGTGAAAATAATTGTTTCGATCAGTAATAAATAGGAATTACATAGATCTTCAATTCTATTCTAGTACATTCGAATCAGTTGATCCAGAAAGTATTTATTAAAAATTTTATTTTATTGGTTCTTCTCTGCCGTGGACACATACATTTGCTGAATACCTTCCTAATTTTCAAATAATGCATCTAATGCAAATCGCATGCACATCAATTTTACATAACTTCAAATATTTGCTACATATCAACTACCTCAGATTTTTGTCCCTATTGTCACTGTGCTAAAAAGCACAGGGTAATTCTTTAAATCAAGTTTGCGAGCATGAATTAAACACCAATCTAAGTGCATTTAACCAATCGTCCAACAACACAGCAAATCAAAATGCAATTGGATTGGTGTTTACTTGAAACTCGCAAACTTGATTTAAAATATTTTTACCACCACCCGCACAATCAATGAATGTTTAAAACATAGTAAATTTAATATGAGATTAACTTTTATTATTATAATAAAGGTTGCGGTCTTGATATAAGCATCTGACCCATTAATTACTTACATATGTCAGTATAAGTTAAGAATTGTACAGTGTTGTAAAGGCAATTCATCCAGTAGACCGGTTTCGTCCTTATTAGGAACTCATCATGCACTGGCCAGAATTTGCCACGGACAGGGCTCGAATCTGAGCACGTCTGCTTCGGAATTTGGGGTTCTAACCGCTGAGCCACCAGATTCGGAAGCAGACGTGCCCAGGTTCGAGCCCTGTCCGCGGCAAATTCTGGCCAGTACATGATGAGTTCCCAATAAGGATGAAACCGGTCTACTGGACGAGTTGCCTTTTCTACACTATACAATACTTAGTTTATACTGACAAAATGTATGTACTTAATGGGTCACCGCCCGCGCAACCAATTTTCGTTTAATTAAATTTTACTGTTTGAATAATTGCTCTAATCGCAAACTTCTAATTTTCAAAATAAAATTTATACAACGGACTTCCATTTATTATTTTTGGTTCATCCGTTATTGTGTAAAAGTTATGTAAATTCATAAATATCATATTTGCTAAAGCATAACTCTATTGAACACAGGTTTATACAATGCAACTAAAACATGCCATATTACTATATTGGATACAATACATAGAAAATTTAGAAAAGCAAAAATGTTTGTTTTGAATTAAATGCATTCATTAAGAAATAGAAAATAATACGCATAATTTAACATACAGGGCGTGCACACAATAAAACACGCACAAAAGTAGCAATTTTTTACGTTTAACCAAAGCAAAAGTTCCATCATCTACGAAATGATCTTGCAGCAGACTGCGTCCGCTATACGCAGCTCCTTCTCTATTCTAGTTTAAATAAGGCTTGAAAGTCTGCTTGGATTGAAGTGTAGGTTTTATCAGCAATATAATAGCTTATTGCGAAATCGTCCGCCAATTACGTACCTCTGTTTGCCAAAAATTTACTTGGACTCATTTCATTATAAATAGGCTAGCCGGAACAACACAACGCACCGTCTAGCCAGTGCATTGCATAATTAAGCGGATTGTTAATCTTCAAATTTGAGCGGCTTATCGCTCACATTAAAGATTAGCCGGCGCTTTTGCATGAATGAACACGGCATTTGTATTTGGTATCCGAGTATTTACAGTTCTTTAAATGTTTCCAGTAACCATGTTAGCGGCTGCGTCCTATTTAATGGAGAGACTAAAGAATGTCGACCCCTGGATTGGAGCGACTTTAGTGTATTTACGTTGGTGAATATGCAGCTTCATTCATTCTAAATTTAACTATACTCACTGATTTGATAAATATTTTGTTGTGTTAATAATTGTCCTAAGCTTTGCCAGGAATAACTAACACGGATAGCCAATTGAGTAGTGTTTTGTCTTTTTAAATAACAATATTTTCACTAATGCAACTTTTATTTTGAATTTTTTAATAAAACAGAAAGTGCGTTGAATGGTTTTCTAAGTAAACATAGCTCAAGAACATCCTGTCTAAGTTTACAACAGTTCACTTGACCCATTTATTTCAACTGGAAGCAAAAATGCTCTCTAGTTTCTAATGTTGTACTTTCCCTTTTTGTCTGTTCGTTTAAAACGAGAAAACTTAGTTATTTTTATTTTATTATTCATTAAAGAAGCGATTTATCTTACTTACACAATGTGTTATCGCCTAAGTTATTACCATAGAAAATTCAAACATGGTACCTTAAAGTTATTTTGAATTCTAATATTTAGCAATCACTGCTTTTGTGTATGTTTTTAACGATCATTTTTATCCATTTTGCAACATTCTCATAAGTCTTGGCTAGATTGTTTTCACCTGGCTCATAGCATAGAAAACCTAGAGTTGTTTAAAAGTACTCACTCTCCTCGAACATCTTGGGTGATCATTGTTTTACAACATATATCAGAGTAATGATCATCTAATCACGATTAACTTTAAAATAACTTTTAAAATATATGCACTACCATTTGGAGCCTAAGAGCATAGAGATTTCGAAACTGTAATGTATATGAGACCAATAACTATGAGGGATGCATCTCAGCCTTTTCAAATCTTATTTGGTTTCTTGTAAGAAAGATTAAGTTTTTGTGCCAATCATGAACAAATGTAGACGGAACACATATCAAAGTGTGCAAAACTATTGTTTTGGCATCATGTGTTCATTGCCAGTTAGTACAATTGGACAAACTAAACTTTGTGCTAATTTTCAGTTGTGCAGATGATGTAAGTTTAAAAGTGTTTCAAGTATATTCCATCGGTTTAGATATTGCATCCATTTTTACGACAGTATATTCCATCCAGTGATTTCTGACCTGCTCGTGGACTTAGTTCAACACCTGCAACTTTGTTCTATTATTCTGGTGAATGCCTAGAGAACCTATTACTTAATAGGGGCCACGACGCTTCAGTACGGATAATAAAAAATCTCCATTACGTAATAGACGATTATTAAGAATGTTAAAATGCGTTTGGATGCGTTTGAACGGCCTATTTTACTTATATATATATCACATATATCAGAGCCTAAAGCATTTTAATGTTGTGTTTCTAGTGTAGGAACACTTTCTTTCGCTGATGAAAGCACAAAATGTTACAAATTTGTCTACGTAGACGCTTCATACTACAAAATTTATAGTCTACCTAGTCATAATTTTGTAGAAAAATAAATAAGTTTATACTGTTATTGCAATTAAAGTATACAACTTTTTTTTAGTCCATCAAGTCAAAATGTAACAACTAGGCTGACATAAATAAATTTGTTAACAAACGAAAATTTTTTAAATATGTAGTACTTCTAATAATAAGGAGTAAAATACACGACCATTTATAAACATCGTGAGAGAATAATAGATATTACAACACTGTTATAATGACATTGTAAGTTCTATGCAGATAATTTAACATAGCTATAATGTCATTAGCCTAAGTATTATTATAATGACAGATTAGTGGTAGTTATTTCGAACATCAGATCTAAACAGATTCTAAATAGTTTCCCTTGAGGCACAAGCTAACCAGAGACATTATTTGGTACTTGACTTCAATTATATGTTGTGTCCGGCACGTACAGTGACGTGAACTGAGTTTCAATTTCTGAAGAAAATATACACTTACTCTAATCCTCTCCGTGACAAATTTTCGAAACTACTGGATGAGTTCCCAATAAGGACGAAACCGTTCAAATGGATGAACGGCATTTGAAAACTGATGCAAAGTTTAGATTATAGTGACAAAATAAATAAAATCAAAGTCCTGCCACTAGGCAATATATATATATATATATATATATATATATATATATATATATATATATATATATATTTCAAATTATGAAGAAAAAACACATTAATAACAAAGCGGATAATGCAAGTATATTTATCTGTAAAGTGGATAATGGATGCTCGAGGATGCTAAACTTAGCTTCACAATTTTTCATTTATATACATTCTGATGCTGTAAAAATCATTCAATCACTGGGTTGCCAACTTTCAAGACTGGACGACAGCGAATACGCTTCTTTTACAACGAAGATAGAAATGTTGATGAAAATAGCAGCTAAAAAAGAAACTAAGGACCTCACAAGGGACCTGGACAAATTTCCTACTAATGCAGATGCATTTATTCACAATTGTTCAAAAGTTATCTTGTCAAAACATCAGAAAGAATTACTCTCCTTAGGAGCAAAATACTGCATAATCAAGAGAAACCTAAGTGAACGCAACATTATAGACATCCAGGCTGGAACGGGAAATTTCTTCAATGACTTAAGGAAATACATCGCCACAAACGCATTCAATGGACAAGGACCGAAGGCTGAGCTTGTTAGCGCTCTAGAACTGTACAAGAAGGAATAAAAAGGCAGCCAGATCATCACAAAAAAGCATATTGACGAACTCTGAAAACTACAATCGAAAAATCCATACGACCTGCCACACCCAAAAAAGGATCAGGAGTTGTTATACTTGAAGCCGACGCTTATTGAAGTTCCTTGAAGAAGATTATAAATGATCAATCGAAATTCAAACAAGACCTCAAGCAGAAAGACCATTCAACAAATATCGAATCAAGAATAAATGTAATTCTGAAAAAGATGGAATTACACGTCTCAGCATCAGTGGCTGATTCCAATATTAGAGAAAACTCATAGAAGACATCCAAATGGCAAAACCCATCGAAACAAACACCGCAAGATTGTACGCCAAACCAAAAACCCGTAAAACCTTGACAGCTTTAGAAACTTCTTCGATGCGGCCCATTATGTCAATGATCAATGCCCGTAAAAAAAAACCAGTTAGGTTTCTCTTCAAAATACTTCAAACAATACGAAATTTCATAAACGCAAACACTGTCAAGAACTCATTCAAGCTAGCAGGTGAACTGCAGGGGAAGAATATTCTGCAGAATAAAATAGTCTCGCTTGTCGTTTAATCCTTATTTACGAACATTCCATTGGATAAGGCAACGACGATCTAGTGTGACCTGATTAAAAATGAGTTTTCTGGGTTTTCTTAAGACACCAATGACATCAAAGATCTCATATTAACATGTACAAAATTCGTGCAATTTATATTTGAAGGGATATACTAGCGTGAGATCAATGGTGTAGCTATGGGAATCTGCATTGCACCTTTCCTGGCAGATGTATGCATGTATCATCTTGAAATACCTAACCTAAATGTATAATTGACCAGTGCGCACTCTACAAAAGGTATTTAGATAATATATTGTCGTTCATCCCAGAAGCAGCAGACAAGCAAATAGAGCCGATCCAGACTTTAAATTCACTCTCGATGTAGAGAAAGACAATAGTTTTCTCTTCCATGACATCAAACTCATTCAAGAAGTAAATGTGGATTTCACCGTGCAATATTTTCACTACAAAAACAGCGTGCCAAAATCCCACAAAGGAAACTTAGTATACAACCTAGCAAATAGAATAAGAAAGATCTGCTTTAAACACAAAATTGAGGAAGAACTGGGCTACATGAGGAAAATTTTTCTAATGAATTACTACCCAGAGGGATTCATTGATGTCAACATCAGACCACGACAGTTTCACACTTGACAGGATACCGTCAAGCAGGTTTTCGTAAACATACCATTTAGAGGCGACGTACCAACCTCAATAATTTCACGGCAGCTGAATAGTATAACTGAGGAGAACTTTCCCGGTGTTAAAGTTAACATGACATTTAGTACACAGAGAATCATGAGGTTTGATGCTAAAGATCAATTGCCAATTCTCTCCAAATCATTCATAGTCCACAAATTCTCATGTATGTGCGGTAGCACATATATCGGGCGTACGGAGAAGCAATTCATAAACAGAATCCAGCAACATTTACCGCATAAAATGGTTAACAAAGGCTTGGCATCGTTAGGAATATCAGCTATTTCCGATCATATATTGGAAACGGTGCACCCTGTCATTTTGACCAATTTCTCTTTTTTACATAAAGCAAAAATCAGAAAAATTATTATATATTTATGAAGTCTATATGAAACAACAAACATCTGACCTAAATATTCAAAAGTTTCATCAACATGATATTCCAATCTACTGGCCACGAATAACAAAATTCAATAACAATTTACTAGAATCCAGGCAACACCGAACACGCTCTCGACCAGACTCAACAAAAATTCAGTCGGATTGGCAACAAACTGAAGAGGAAACAACAGCTGCACATACGGTGACAGCAAATTCGAAACAATATGAACATTCTTTAAATCAAGTTTGCGAGCTTGAAGTACACACCAACCCCATTGTATTTAACCAGTCGTCGAGCAACATAACAAAACTACAGCCAGTCGCAACGCACTGACGCGTTTCGACCTTCCATGATCATCACCAGAGTATTTCACGAATTGTTACCACCACCCGCGCAATCAATTATTTTTTAATTGTATTGTCAATATATACGTGTGTGTGTGTGTGTGTGTGTGAGTGTGGCGATAGCTACAAACAACTAATGGTCGTGACTGAATAGATATTGTGCAGCCGATATTTCCAGTCACGTACATTGTATGCAAGACTACTAGAGGTGAGAGCCGCATATCTAATTTTGCTTTCTTTATATATGAAATGCGGTTTGATCCTCGATTGTCAGTTAGCCGTCGTACTCTGATGATGATCATGGAAGTTCGCAACGCGTCAGTGCTTTGCGACTGGGGTAGTTTTATTATGTTGTTCGACGACTGGTTAAATACAATGGGATTGGTGTTTACTTCAAGCTCGTAAACTTGATTTTAAAAATTTGTTAGATGCCCTGTCAGTTATATTTTTGCTTACATACCGACTTAAACTCTGAATAAGTAACTATAGTATTAGAATAATAGCGAAACTCCTCGAAGCGTAGTCATGATCCGTAAAATCTTTACAGTATTCGACCTTTTGTTAAATTAATTATGCATAAATAAGATCATGAAACATCTAATGCACAATAACTTCAATTAAACCGTTAGGTTATGTGGAACCCAGATAAGCCAATTGATTACAATTAAAAGTTACTACACTAGCAATAACTAGCGACTGGGTTAGTTTTATTATGTTGATCGACGACTGGTTAAATACTATGGAATTGGTGTTTACTTCAAGCTCGCAAGCTTGATTTAAGGAATTGTTATCACCACCCGCGCAATCAATTATTGTTAAATATGAGCATTCAGCACTGCAATCCACAGCTGCGCTGTTACCAAGTGGAGAAAACAAAATTGCACAACAAGGTGAAACGAAAGACTACGGTCTGAAAAATAGCATTCCTACAAGTAACAGCCAAAAATGCGAACAGATGGTTAACTTTCAAGTCGTCCACAAAAGAATAACCAGATCTCATGCATCACTTTGCAATACAGCAAGAAAAACCCTTATATATAAACAGGCACACACACACAGATACAAACACATGCAAATTTACTAAGCAACAAACAGTAATTAACACTTACTAAGCAGTCAAAACGAGAAATAAAACTAAAACCGAGTCAGATTGCTGCCACTCACTTAATCAAATGAAAACCCAGAATTTATATAATGAGAGAAGATTGCAACTTGAACGCTTAAATTTTGCGTATTAATTCGCAGTGTTGTCCTTCATTTTTTGAATTTCACCGCCGTTTTCTTGTGCGGGACAATTGATAGCACTCGTAGGTCGGTAAAATCTTCAATTCTTTTTTATTTCCAGGTGCACCGATTTTTTGGAATTTGGTTTCAACCTTGAAGATGGGACTGGAAGTGATGTCCCGAAAATTCAGAAAAGAGAGTAGAAAATCTTGTTCCAACGTCATTTTTAGACAAGCAGCTGATGGAGGGCTTCAAAATGAGGTGATAAGTGAGAACCCATCAATGAAGGAAAATATCGGTGCACCTAGAAATGTCAAGGATTCAAGATTTTACCAACCTACTAGTGTTATCAGTTGTCCCGCACTAGAAAACGCTGGAGAAATTCAAAAGTTCAGCGCTTGTTTTAAAGCATATGGTGAATACACGTCTGCAATTGCGCAACAAATAATTGAAACCTCACATATATGTTCTCCAGACGTGGCATTTAAAATAATTACTTAATGCAATAACAAAAGCGAGTTTGCCACATATGAAGCTTTATAGATAAATAAACTCCAGCCGGATTTATGCAATCAGAAGAAGCATGTCTGGGCACTATGCTTGAACTTGAGTTTACGCGTGCACTGACTGGTTGTTCCCTTATTTAACACTCTCACAATGTATACATTTTTCTAGCGAATTTGGCCGCTCAATTGATATAAAAAGAGATGTTCATTTGTAGGTACTTGAGAAGAATGTGAGATAGAAACTGTTGTATTATCTGATTAAATTTCTTATTCTTTTTTCACATGGAAATTTTACTAAGAATTTTATTTAAACTCGCATTCCACAAGTACATATAAATATATATTTCAAATTAGGACTATATTAATTAAAAATATACTGTGTAACATTCGAAGGCAATTGACATTATATATATATATATATATAGATATATATATATATATATATATATATATACATATATATATATATATATATATATAATGAGCTTGAACTAGGACTTTACATGAATTGATTGGTTTTGTTTTTATTCACTCTCTCTGAACATATACCTCTCTATCTTTCTCTCTTTATATATATGTATATATATATATATATATATATAATTTACTTCATTTTCTGCATAACTCTAGTACTTTGATTTCTAGTTTATCCTAACTAAATAAGCATAGATACTTAATGACTCTTCAAAATATCGTGCAGCATGCCTCGTTAGCTATCACGCTATCATGTAACACAGGTCAAATATATGGCTCCAATCTATTCGACCGCCTAGGCAATTATAGGTTATTCTTTGCATTGAGTGCATAACCGCGTTGCATTGCACAGAAGAAGCGTGTTGTTTTTGCGTTAGCTGAGTTCGCACATCACCATTAATCGCTTCGATAAGCAAGTAGATCCTTAATTTGATTGATATCGTTTCTAACTTTGTGCGGTCACTCATAAATCCTCTTCAATACAATACTTAGTTTATACTGACAAATAAATGTTCATAATGGGTCAGGTGTTTATGTCAACATCGCAACCTTGATTAAAAGCAGCTGTTATAATATAAGAGGCCTGCGAAATTTTGGCTTTTGTAAGGTTTCTTATAGCCGCGTTTAGTGTGAGACTATTGTTTGGCATGGCTATCTTGTATACCAATGATACCTAGATACAGAATCTACTTGCGCCTGACCAGTGCCACTTTAGGCTCCACACCGTGTAGATGCTTTTTTCAGCAACAAAGAGTTGTGTGATTGATTCTTGTGAACAAAAGGCGTAAGATTCACTGGTTTATGACGTGCTCCCTCCTCTTATCTACAAGTGCGGTATTTGTGTGTTTGCGCGCAATTGCTTAGGGTTTAATCAAATTTTTTTAATCGTAATATCTAACGGCGAAACATATCGGTAGAATTTTGCCTTAACGCTAATATCTCGATAATACATACGACTGGCTTATCTCAGTACGCATGCCTGCTAAAAAATATTCGTGATAAAAACTTTAATGCCGATTTCCAGACTACCAGTTAAGGAGAGATTCAGGCGATATTTATTTATGCATAATACGTTTTGAAGTGCAATTTTATGGTTAATTAAGTTGTCATCGCCTAGCAGATGCACTAAATATATGAAAAGCCACTAATCGTATGCCAAAATGTTGAATATTTCAATTGGTGCAACACCTTTGAATTCCATGTCGATTTTTCTCTCCCCTGTTTCATTAATCTTGGCAACACGTGTAGAAAGGTTAAAAAAGTATGCTTAGATATTTTTGATTAGAATGCGCAATCCCAACGCATTTCGAAGCTTCATGTAAACGCGGTCATGTCTTTTGCTGCACATTCATCAGGCACGACTGATTGTTTTCACACGTTATGCGTGTCAGACATTTATTATATACAGCCAATTAACTGAGACAATTGTCGACGCATTGCGACTTGCAGTCGTGCAATGTACGTCCAAATTAATAAATGAATTTATTTCAAATAGGCCAGAAGAGGTTATTATGTAAATGACAGCGGTGAGAATAACGCTACGCTCCATTTGAAACACTGCACCATATACTATTTCGGCACTATAATGTTGTTATCGGTTATTTACACAATAGCCATAGTGTTAGTATCCTTTGCAGACTCGATATATATATTACATAGTGTGAGTTAGTGTTGAAGTCGCATTGTCGAGACTCTATATGAAGTTAGCTTCACTACTGCTGATTTACACATTCGTCTAGGAGATTGTACCGTCCTATTATCCCACATTCCTCACCCAAATATATAGTGGTTAAAGGGCGTAATACCGGCTCCTACTGATGAGTCGCCAGTAAGCACGAAACGAATGTGCATGAGATTATACTTTCCGTTTATGCCCTCTTTGGTTTATCCTTCTGGTCACAACTGAACTAATTTGTTACTAGGTTCGCAAAACCTAATACCTACTTGCATATATATGAGTTCTTCGCAACAAACAGAATTTAGCTGTTATATATTGATCAGGTAATTATCTAAAACATTACTAGACCTATACGGACCGCAGTATCGCAAAATCTCACAATCAAAAATGAATAGAATTGCCTCATGTGGAATTTCAGCGCAAACAAATTACTCTTGACGACATAAAGCAAAATCTGTGTATCAGAATTTCTTAATTTAAATTTTTAATCGCAGATTGATCGACAAAATTTAGATGTTCTTTTTTATTTGGTTAAAAACAAGAAATATCAAAACTTGTGACGTTGGTAAATTGAAAGTATTTTTTTCTGGGACATGCGACCGGTCAAATTATGCAGGTTCAAATCTTGGTATAAACACCAATCCCATTATATATATATATATATATATATTTATTTATTTATTTATTTATATTTATATTTATATTTCTCAGTATGAATTTAGCAATGTACAAGTTAGCAAAGGCAATTCGTCCAGTAGACTGCTTTTGTCCTAATTGGAAACAATCATTCAAGGCTAATGAACTCAATGTTTTGCGGTGTGTAAGCATTCAGGTTATCAATGCCGCGTTTTGCGTACGCGGGTAATAGCTGTACACGGGCAGTTACACAAAGATCCGATTTGTCACTATTTCCAATTTTGTTTGGTTGAAGAATGTTGGAAAATAGGACGAATGTGTTAATCTGCAGAAGTGAAGCTAACATCATATAAAGTCACTCTATATAGTATATATACTGAGCCTGTAAATGATATCAACACTATGATTATTGCGTCAGTAACCGATACCAACATTATAGAACCAAAAAGATACATGGTGCTAAAACTATAGTTGCCGAGTCGGTATATGGTACTAACACGATGGATTTCAATGCATGATCTAGATCACCAAAATTGAGAATTACAACTATTTCTGATCATCGGAAATCTAATAAATCCATACACTCTGGCCTTGATCGATATCAGTTATCACATTTCGCGATAATCATGACATCATTCAATTAACAGATAGATACTGTTAGTTGTGGTGAACTAATGTATATGCAATTATGTATATGGTGTTGCGTACCTTGTAACAAATTGGTTCAATTTTGACCACAAGAATAAACCAAATACAGCATGAACGAAAAGTATTACCTCGTGCGCATTCGTTTCGTGCTTACTGGCGACTCATCAGGTAGCTTCACAATTGCAGGTTTACTCAATTCTTTAGGAGATTGTACCGTCCTATTTTCTCACATTCCTCACCCAAATATATAGTGGTTAAGGGGCGTAATATCGACTCATACTGTCGAGTCGCTAGTAAGAAGGAAAAGAATGTACATGAGATTCTACTTTTCGTTCATGCTGCCTTTGGTTTATCCTTCTGGTCACAACTGAACTAATTTCTTACTAGGTTCGCAACACCTAACACATAATTGCATATATATTAGTTATCCGCAACAAACAGTATCTCACTGGAGAAAGGTCATTCTGAAGTATACATGACGTGGCTAGAGAAATATCGTGCATCTTTTATTAGTTACCGTGTTCTGTTTAAACTTATGATGATGGGTGAACTGAAGAAGACAAGAATTGCTTGGTTATATCTCTAATTGATTCTTGTTTATTTCAAGTACCACAAATTTGGTGAAAATAACTACCATCAGTACTACAGTCAATCACGCCTTACTCGCATAAGTGCTTGAAAATTAAAAAAAATATATATTTTAAACTAATTCATTTTTAAACCGTTGGGTATATTTAACAAAATAGGCAATGCAAAGTAGCAAATAACGTTTTCAAAGTGGTACGGAAATTGACTTAAAAAAAGAAAATTTATCTCTTCCAGAAGGGTCCGCTTAAACGCACCTAAGCCCACACGCAAATAAAGCGTGTCTGAAAGTTAATATCAAAATTTTTTAAAAACTATCCATCAGCGCTGTTTCATTTTTGTTATTTTTACACCGAATTTTGGCATTTATTGCTATGCTGATTGTCAGACTTCCGTGAAAGCGCTTTACCCAAAAGTCAAAATTGTTAAAACATTGGTTATACAAAGATGCCTTTAAATCATTAGGGCTTGATTAATAAATAGTGAACTAACATCAACAATTTTTACACTATGCTAGGTAAATATCAAATCCATTGACATTAAGCGCAATTTCAAGGTTCTTGTGTAAATTCTGGCAGAAGAATTTAAACAACGTGTTTACCATTGGTTCCACTAGAACAAGATTCTTGACTTGCTTACTTATTTTTTTGCAGAGAACAAATGTATATGTAAGGGTGTATTAGATACTCCGCAACTAGTCAATAATTAATTCAAATATGACCAGATGGATAAATCAAAGTCAGTATGAACGAAAGGTATAATCTTATGTGCGCAATCGTTTCGTGCTAACTGGCGACTCACGAGTAGGGGCTGGTACTATTCCCTGTACCCACCATTTATTTGAGCGAGAAATGTCAAACAATTGATCGGTGCACTCTCCTTTGCGAATGTGAAACCTGCAGTAGTAGATCTAACTTTGACAACGCGACTTCAAAGCCAACTCAGTAAACATAATAGATATCGAGCCTGTAAATGGTCCAAAAATTACGGTTGTCTAATCGGTAAATGGTACCAACACTATGGTTGCCGAGTCGGTATGTGGTACCAACACTATGGTTGCCGAATCGGTATGTGGTACCAACACTATGGTTGCCAGTCGGTATATTGGTACCAACACTATGGTTGCCGAATCGGTATGTGAATTCCAACACTATAGTTTGCCGAGTCGTTATGTGACGCAACACTGTGGTTGCCGAATCGGTGTAAGGGAATTTCAACACTATGGTTGCCGAATCGGTATGGTACCAACGCGTCTGGTTTTACCGAGGTCGTGTGGTACCAAGCACTATGGTTACCGAATCGGTATGTGGTATAACACTATGGTTGCCGGAGTCCGGTATGTAGATTTGCCAACACTATAGTTTGCCGAATCGGTATATGGTACCAACACTATGGTTGCCGAGTCGTTATGTTATGCCAACACTGCTGGTTTGCCGAATCGGTATGTGGTACCAACACTATGGTTGCCGAGTCGGTATGTGGTACCAACACTGTGGTTGCCGAATCGGTATGTGGTACCAACACTATGGTTGCCGAGTCGGTATGTGGTACCAACACTGTGGTTGCCGAGTCGGTATGTGGTACCAACACTATGGTTGCCGAGTCGGTATGTGGTACCAACACTATGGTTGCCGAATCGGTATGTGGTACCAACACTATGGTTGCCGAATCGGTATGTGGTACCAACACTATGGTTGCCGAGTCGGTATGTGGTACCAACACTATGGTTGCCGAATCGGTATGTGGTACCAACACTATGGTTGCCGAATCGGTATGTGGTACCAACACTATGGTTGCCGAGTCGGTATGTGGTACCAACACTATGGTTGCCGAATCGGTATGTGGTACCAACACTATGGTTGCCGAGTCGGTATGTGGTACCAACACTATGGTTGCCGAATCGGTATGTGGTACCAACACTATGGTTGCCGAATCGGTATGTGGTACCAACACTATGGTTGCCGAGTCGGTATGTGGTACCAACACTATGGTTGCCGAGTCGGTATGTGGTACCAACACTATGGTTGCCGAATCGGTATGTGGTACCAACACTATGGTTGCCGAGTCGGTATGTGGTACCAACACTATGGTTGCCGAATCGGTATGTGGTACCAACACTATGGTTGCTGAGTCGGTATGTGGTACCAACACTGTGGTTGCCGAATCGGTATGTGGTACCAACACTATGGTTGCCGAATCGGTATGTGGTACCAACACTATGGTTGCCGAGTCGGTGTTTGATACCAACAATATGATTGCCGAGTCGTTATGTTGTACCAACACTGTGGTTGCCGAATCGGTATGAGGTACCAACACTATGGTTGCCGAATCGGTATGTGGTACCAACACTATGGTTGCCGAGTCGGTATGTGGTACCAACACTATGGTTGCCGAATCGGTATGTGGTACCAACACTATGGTTGCCGAGTCGGTATGTGGTACCAACACTATGGTTGCCGAGTCGGTATGTGGTACCAACACTGTGGTTGCCGAATCGGTATGTGGTACCAACACTATGGTTGCCGAGTCGGTATGTGGTACCAACACTATGGTTGCCGAGTCGGTATGTGGTACCAACACTATGGTTGCCGAGTCGGTATGTGGTACCAACACTGTGGATTTCCAGACCAGCTAAATTGAAATCTACTACTACAAATGACAGCTGTTACTCCAGAAAATTCATAAAACTGGCCTTGATTGTTATAAGCTGTGAAATTTTGCGGTAAAAACGACATAATTTAATTAAATATGTAATAGCTATACTGTGATTGATGCGGAGAACTAATATATATGTAAATGTGTATTATGTGTTGCGCACGTAAGAGTTCAAATAGTATAATTTAGATATACGAAAGTCGGTATAAGCGTATGAATATAATTTGGTACTAGCTGTCTATCAGCCACTAATTGACGTAAGTTACCGAAGTCACGTGTACGGACGTGTTTCGTCCTTCCATGATCATCATCAGAGCGCGGTGACAAACTGACTAGTGAGGTTCAAACCGCAATGCGCTTATTAGTATTGGAAAATCAGATTTTTGGCCCGAAAATTCACTATTTGCAGCTGTCACCATATATATGCATATTTAGGTAATGCAATGAAATAATCATTGATTGCGCGGGTGGTGAAAACATTTTTTTTCAATCAGGTTTGCGAGCTTGATATAAACACCAATCCCATTGTCTCTAACCAATTGCACAGCATATCTAATCTGTTGTCAGTTGATATCAATTACCCATATAATATACATGCATTACGATTTGATCCTCGCTAGTCAGTTTTGCATCGGGCTCTGATAATGACCATGGAAGGTTGAAACATGTCAGTACATGCGAAGGAATGCAGTTTAGATGTGCTGCACGACTGGTTAGATACAATGGGATTTGGGTTTATATCAAGCTCGCAAACTGATTTTCAGGAACGTTTATCACCACTTGTTCTGCCCATCTGATTTTTCAAAACTAATTATTGAATTGCAGCTTAATCCTCACTAATCAGTTTGTCGTCATACATTAATGATGATCATGGAAGCTCGAAACGAGTCAGTACGTGCTACTGTTGTTAATTTAGATAGGATAGACTAGACGCAATGGGCTCGGTTTATATATTATTTCTAGCTACGCAATTCCTTGCACATTTTTGCATATATAAAAATTCTCCGCAAGGAACAACATACAAATATTATATATTAAAGTTATCGACTTAATAATTTACTGCGAAATGAAATCAGTGATCTTTTTCGAGGCCAGTTTGTGTGGACCTACTGGAGAAACAGAGTCTCAGAATTTGTTGCATTGTTAAAGACTTTATATGAAGTTAACTACATTATTGCTTGAATACACATTTGCCTTAGAGATTGAACCGTCCACTTGTCCCACAATTCTTGACCAAATATATATAAGAAAGTACGGGCCACTGATGGTAAGTCGCGTATAAGTACGAAGTGTATATCTCCATGAGATCAAACCTTCCGTTCATGCTGATATTCAAATAGGTTTCTAGTATATTTAAACTTACTTATTGATAGTTGCGCAAAACCTAATACACACAAGACGACTGATTTTCTGAATTAAAACATTTTTTAAATAAAAGTATTACAAGACTAACTGATATGTTTTACAGTGTATACAGATATTAATAAAGAAACACCTGAATATCTTTTTGATCATTTTCTGAATTTTCATTTTTGCGATTTATGCTTATTCTATTTGTCCATGTGAGCTGCGTTCCTTATGCCAATTCCCCCAGTATTAAAAAAAGGTTTTTTTCACCTATTCTTGGTTTAAGTTATTTATATGTCACGCTAAAGTTTGTATAAGCTATTATAACATATTACATACTTGCATATTATAACAAAGCTTGAGAGGCCATATTTCTGCTTGTAACAAAATTTATCTATCAACTTAATAATTTAATAGGTGTTTCTTGCATAAGCCAATCCACAGTAAAACAAACTGAATTAATAATTATTAATTTAGATTTATTTCCAGAGGCTTGGAAAGTGCCCATAGCACTTCTTCGAAAATACCACTTAAGTTGTCTTACCTTACCGCACGAAAATATTAAGACATCCAATTCAACCCTATTTCCAACAGCTGAAAGCTTCAACATACTGCATTTTCCAAATTATTTCATATAAATATAAGAGAACATCCACATTAGTTTCATCTGGTGATTTTGATGTAATATATTTTGCGTTCTTTCCGAGCTTAACTTTCAAGGCTGACTCCGATATTATCACGTGTAATTTTATTCAGATAAACTGCAGAATTGTAAGTCTATCTAATCTAGCCAATACATTTTGTTTTGTTTTAAACAGAATTGAGAAAATAGTCACTGTTTAAATTCTGCACCTAGCACGTTTCCAGCACTTCCTGTTTGATTACTATGAAATATTCTAAACATTTTCGTCCGCTATGCGAACAATCAACACTTACAACGAGAAATTTTGTGCTTGCTCATTATTTAAATTTGCTGTATCAAAACTGCGTCATATCGACATCCAGTGGTGCAAGCATTTGTTTAAATTTCAATAAAGACCGGAAATAAGGGGTCTATTCGTGCGTCAAAACCGGCAGTGGCTTGTTAGCTGCAGACTGGATTCGGCTGCCATCATTGTATTCTCTCACGTGGGTTGAGCCCGCTATCCGGATACTCAAGCTAATTAACAATAACCTTGACGATAACAATAATCTTGACGAGCGTTAATGCATTCGTTTATTCCCACATTCCTCACCCAAATATATAGTGGTTAAAGGGCGTAATACCGGCTCCTACTGATGAGTCGCCACTAAGCACGAAACGAATGTGCACGAGATTATATTTTTCGTTTATGCTGTCTTTAGTTCATCCTTCTGGTCACAACTGAACTAATTTGTTATTAGTTGCGCAACACCTAATACATAATTGCATATATATCAGTTCTCCGCAACAAAAATTAACTAAAATTTAGACTTATTTGTTTTCATACAAATATTTTCCCATAGTAAAAATCGATAATTCGTATATTGAAAAATTGTAAACATTATTGTTAAAGTTAATGTTATTTTGCCTGAAAAAAGAATGTAAATAATAAATTGCTTGTCCGCTAAATATGCATGTATGTGGTAGTCGCGAATATTGATAGTAATTTATTTTCTTTTTGTGTGAAATTGTATGTGTGGATTATTTGGTCAAATTCGAGTATAGTTGGCAAGGATTCCAGTGACTTATGTACTTCTTGTCTTAGATTAAAGAAATGCCTTAGTTAGCCTTACTTTTATGGCGATTAATTGTGGTTTGATCAGTCTTTTTATTGAGGACATGCTTATTCTGTGTGTGATTCCTTTCCTACAGGTTGTTGCTGCATTGTATAGCTAAGTTCCTCTGGTTTCAACTATAGATCTGTAAATTTTACAAGTGATTAATTGTGCTCTTTGTGTCTTTGTTTAAAATTTTAATTACCATTTCTACACTAAATAGTTTCTAAGACTTTTGATTCTAAAAATGAGGGTGATAAAAAATCGCTAGTTTTTGTAGTCTTTCTGCTAGTAATTTTAAGAAAATTATACCTAGAACTGTTGTAGGTATATATTGGAATATAGATCCTAATTTCAATGATTGCCTGCCTATTAAAAACACAATCATGTAGATATCTTATTTTACGTTAAGGCAAAGATCTACTTGTGTCATATAAAGTGTTGTGTGAATATACGGTGGAATCACTTTTTGCTGGAACCTTATTAGTTTCACTTGTGGAGTTCCAGCTTACTGGATGCACGGAATGAACTGTTAAACGCACAATCTTTGTTGGAATGTCATAGCAAAATATACCTTTCTATAAATCATGAAAAGTTACTTCAGTTATTTTGGTCAAATATTGAATATAAATATTCAGAATTACACGAAGTTGTTCTTCGTGTATCCTGCACTTAAAGAGTTGATCAGTGTCTTAGATGAACTTAAATAACCCTCTGTGTTCAAAAGTTTGTCGAAATAACTTTCACATACGGTTCAACTGTTCCTTTAATTTGTCGGTTCGTTGGGATTTGAATCAAATGTCTATTATATTATTTTGGAATACTGTTTTTTTAATAAAAATTATATTTACAACGTGTAGAGATTTGCACTAAATATTCGAGTATTTTATCAAACAAAACTGGATACACGTAATATTTCTCTACCTTAAACTATATTTTTATTTTTTAATTTATTGATTCAAATGGTTTCATAAGATCTGCAAGTATTTTTTTTTATTTGGAACACAAATTAGATTATAAAAATAGATTGTGTGCTAGTAAATCATTTTTGAAAAGCAGGTTTTCTCAAAATGATACATGTTGCCAATTTTTTATCCCTTTTAAATGTAGTCTTTAGAATTCGTGTTTAAAAATTTTCGATACAAAGCGAATGGAGAATAAAATTTTTTTTTTATTTAGCTGATTCTATTAGACATCGCCAATGAAAATATGAAGCATTTCCATCATTTTAGTTGATTCGCCATAAAAATTGCCATGTCAACATGTTTGCTTAAAACTGGAGTACAAATATTTTTCATTTAGCTTTGTTTCAATACAAGCTTGCACTCCGTTCGAATTCAAGAAAATTAAACTAAATGAAATGTTAATATAATAATAAATTTCACAAGTTCCTATAGTGTAGTTTTCGAATAGTAATATTTACACTGATTCGTAAATCGATTAATTATTTACTAATTTTATAGACTTAATTCTTACAACTTCAAATGGGATTTCAACTGTGTATTAGGTGTTGCGCATCCAATAAGATCAGAAAGGAAAACCAAATACAGTATTAGCGGTAGGTTTAATCTCATGTACACATTTATTTCTTGCTTACAAGAGATTCATTTTCTACTAGGCGCGCAAAACTCAATGTACAGCTGCATATATAGTTGTTCACTGCCACAAACAGTGTCTAAATATCATATATTTAATTGACTGGTGTCATGATTACCGCGAAAATTGATGGCTGCTATCGACCAAGGCAAAAGTGTGTAGATTTGCTGGAGTAACAGATGTTCAAAAGTAGTTTTAGTGCACATTTTTGGTGAAATGAGACATATCTTGAAATCCATTGTGTAAGTGCCATGTATTGACTCGACAAACGCAGTGTATTAACCTTGTATCGATTCGGTAACTAAAGTTTTCATACACTGTACAGAATCGTTATATATTGTAGATAGTGAGTTGGATTTATGTAGGTTCTTAATAGATTTTATCATTTTCGATTTAAGAATTAATACGCACACACACACACACCCACAAACCAAAATTTATTTCTTATTTTCACTAATTGAAATTTTAATTGACATGCCGGTCGATCGTGTCAAAATCCGCGCTCTCAATTTTCAAATCACACAAAATTCGATAAGACCAATTGATACTGAGCCTTGTTAAGAAATAATTTATAAATTATTCACGTTCTAACTTCTATCTACCTTTATAAATTATAATTGCTCCATTTCAATCTAGTATGCGCAAGAAAACCAAATTCTCCTCTTAAAGTTCAAGTGTTCTTGAAAGGAAATTGGATGAACGCATCCGTCTTATCTAAGCAAAGTATAATCATACAAATTTTGGAAATCCTGAAAATGATCGAGTGCGCTATCAACAATAATATTAAAAGCTTTTTCATCGAATCTTATAAAACACATGAAAATGGTTTCATGAAAAAAAAATCTGCGCTACCAATTTTTTTCATTCCTCAAATCAAGTTTGCGAGCTTGAAGTAAACATCAATCCAATTTCTTTTAACCATTTGACGATTTTTTTTTCTATGTTGTAAACATGATTTAAAGAACTGTTACCAGCAACCGCGCAAACATTGATTGTATAAATGATTTAATTATTCGTAAGTATCTCCATAATTTTGATGAGAAAAATCATGTCCCGTTGTGACTTTGTAAGAAGCGGAACTCAAAACGATTTACTTTTTGACAGAAAAATCGATGATAATACAGAATACTTATTCAAGTAAAATTCGTTCAATTAGTTTAGTTCTTATTAAGCGTGCTCATTTAAATATAGTTAAAAGTGAAATTTGCGCGCCTTTTCTTTGTATAGTGACTTCCAATACTGTCCTAGCCTGGGCTCGTTGATTTTTAAGATTCAAACTTGTGTGAATGCAAAATTTGCATTTCAAATATTTGATTTTTTAAATTTGCTAGGCTACTTCACTGCTTTTTGCATTAGAAGGTTTTACAGAAATTAGTTTACGTCCTAAAATAGACAATTATAATAACCAGAAACCAATTTGGTCATATCGCGGACTTGCATACACACATATGAAGAAGAATATATATATATATATATATATATATATATATATATATATATATATATATATATATTACGCCAAAGAAACAGAAAGCATTTAACGTGTATGCTTATGCTTACACGACATTATACGCACTCTGTTCTGTTCAAAACTCCTTATATTTATTTACCTGCGGGTTAAGGATGTTGTAACTGACAGCTTCTGCTATGCGTGACTCTTCTAATTACTCGCGTTCACGAACACCTGCAAATCCGCAAGACGTCTTTTAACATTTTCATTTGTCTTCTGTAAAGAAAAAACAAAAAAGCGACTCGCGCATTGCGGTAATGTATTTGCCATTTTTAGCAATACAACAGTTCTTCGTTGACACTATATACTACTTACGGATAAACATTTGTCATATTTTACTAAATTGCGCAGGACGATAATATAGTATACAACGCCTGTTAAAACCCTACTTGTTGCTTCATAATCTTATGTACGTCTCGTCCTTATTGTCGGATATCAATTAGGTAGGTTAATTTCTTTCTTCAAATTCTTCAAATTTTGCTGAAACAACTGCCTTCCAGTTGCTCATGAATTAATCAATACAAGCAAGAAATGCTTTGTTAAGATCTAGAGTGATTAAAAACAATTTTTTCCTGTTATAACAGCCCATCAAAAAAGCTAGTTAAGATAATAAATCTCAATAAAAGTTTTGCGCTAGCAAAAGACAAGCTAAACAATTAATCACGGCCATAATGTTCTGACGTAATTAATATACCACCGTGCACATTACATCAGTCGTGTTATAAGCTGCATGAATACTTCCTTAGCTTTGGTTACTTGTACCGAAATAGAATTGCTCCAATACCATAGAACTAATGCTGCTAAGTTGAGCTTTTGCCTATAAAAAATAATTATTCAATTTTTACATAAAACATGACGATAATAATGATTGATGATAATGATGATGTTAATGACAATTACGATGAGAATGATTGAGATGATGATGATGATTATTATTATAATGATAAAGATGACGGTGATATTGATGAAGATGTTGATGGTCGTGATAAGTTTCACGAATTTTTTGGTGATAACAATGATGATAATGATGATAATTATTTTCAAGTTGATCATGATGATGAATATGTTGATGATGTTGTGGATGGTAATGATGATGATAACTCTGATGATGATAACGATTTCGATTATTTTGCTGCAACAGCTAATGTTGATGATACTTTTAATGATTATAATGATGATGATGATGGTGTTATCGATTATTCGGATGATAGTGTTCGCGGTGGTGATGATTTTGATAACGATGATGCTAATGAAATTTTTTATGATGATGATAATGACAATGTTTTTCATGATGATTAATAGAATAATAATGACGATGTCGATGATGATCATGGTGGTAGGGGTGGTGAAAATGATGATGAGGATGATGATTATGATTATGACAATGCCAATGGTGGTTATAATGCTTATGATGATGATTTTAAAGATGATGATGATTATTATGATGATGATAAAATGATGATGAAAATCATGATAAAGGTAATAATAATAATAATAATAATAATAATAATAATAATAATAATAATAATAATAATAATAATAATAATAATAACGATAGTAATAATAATAAAAATAATGATAAAAATAATGGTAACGATGATGATAATGATGATGATGTTGGTGGTGGTGGTGCTGCTGCTGCTGCTGCTGATGATGATGATGATGATGATGATGATGATGATGATAAAGATGAAGATGAAGATGATGATGATGAAGATGATGATGATGGTGAAGATGATGATGATGATGATGAAGATGATGGTGATGATTATGATGATGATGATGGCATCTTCATATGAATTCATGACGGTCGATTTATTACCTTACACACAGAATACACATTATACCAAACAAAACGGTTCGCTGGATTGTTGTTTTTAACAAAATTTGTACTATGATTTGCGTACTTAGAACCAAAGTAGTTCAATTATGATCATAAGGATAAATCAAAGATGGCATGAACGGAAAGCATAACCTCGTTCACATTCGTTTCGTGTCTACTGACGACTCATCAATATGAGCTGATATTATGCTCTTTAACCACTATATATTTGGGTGAGGGAATAAACAAATAGGACAGTACAGTCTCCTATACGAATGTGTAAACTTGCAATGGTGAAGCTAACTTAATATAAAGTCTTCGACAATGCGACTTTAAAGCCAACTCACTATAAATTATATATATTTATATATATATATATATATATATATATATATATATATATATATATACCGTCCTATTTTTCCACATTTCCTCACCCAAATATATATAATAGTTATAGGGCGCAATACCGGCTCCTAGTGATCAGTCGCCAGTAAGCACAAAACAAATGTGCTCGTGTTTATACTTTCCGTTCATGCTGTCTTTGGTTTATCCTTCTGGACATATTTGAACTAATTTGTTACTAGGTTTGCAGCACCTAATAAATAATTCGATATGTGTTAGCTCTCGCCACATTACTAGTCAGTTTGCTTATGAAGACGCTTTACATTCATCTGGCATTACTCTACAGTATTAGTTCTCGATAGGCGGATTATTAGCTGATTCGCAGAGTGCGTAGCATACCAACCATCAGATTTGTCTGTCTTCTTTGACTTTAGCAAAAACGGTTTTTTATCGACGCAAAGCATAACACCTTATTAGTTTACCCATAATAGTGTATTGCTTCCTCGACATAAAATTTGCAATACTTGTTTACAAAATGCCGCCTTTTGCATATCATAATGATATGTCAGGAGATACGCATGTTGAGGTTGCATTCCTGCTTATCCATTAGCCGCCCAAGAGCATTAGGCGATGCAGCTTCGATTGCATTCTTCTGCATTTAATTAAGTGCAGTGACAAAATTGCTCATTGTTGGTATTTGTTGCACAGCGCGAACACCATTTTTAATATATCTACGATATTCTTTTGTGCTTTTATGATTTGCTGGCTTAGTTCCGCAATAATCAGAATGATCGGCAATTCCAAGTATACGCAGTGGCCGACTTCCTGATAAGTGGTTGCTGATTAGTTCCGCCACTCCGAAGGCTTCCACAACATTAGTACTAACCACTGAAAATGTTACAAAGATTGGATCGACCAATAGTTCCAGTGGATAGTTTTAGTGGTGTGGAAGCCTTCGGAGAGACGGTGTCAATAATTAAATAGCTCGGCGTTTACTTGGAAATAAGGATCAATCTGGTTACTATAATCAAGATTGCGAACATGATAGAAACATCTGACCCATTATGTACATTCATTTGTCAGTTTAAACTAAGAATTTATAGTGTAGAATAGGCGATTCATTCTGTATACCTGTATCGTCCTTATTGGTAACTCAACACAGACAATTCAGGTTGTGCCGCAGACATGGCCCGAACCTGGGCGCGTCTGGTTTGGAATCTGATGCTCTGATCATTGATCCACCATGCCGCAAATTCTGACCAGTACGTGATAGCAGGTTCTCAATACTGACGAAACCGGTTAACCTGATGAATTGCCTTATCTGCACTATACAGATCTTAATTTATACTGAAAAATTTATTTTCTTAATGGTTCAGGTGTTTATATCATGCTCGCAATATTGATCGTATTAATTGTTATCACCGCCCACGCAACCAATGTTCATGTAATGTTACAAATGATCAATCTGATTATATCACGCTGTCTTACTGGCCTCAACCAGAGTTTCCCTGGCTTGGTCACCATTGTTCTGTTCAATTCCCGTTGAACCACCAGGTATTGATCAAGCATACTTCCACCGACTCGTCTTTATAGCCTGACATTTATTAATGTTTTTTAACTGTTGGTACAGTTTATGCAATTTTTCTAGAACGATTGCTTTACCGTTTTCCTTGAAGAGGTCAAGACAAGCAACAATAGCTTTATAAGGACTTGGAGCTGAAAACAGCCCAATAGTTTACGTTTAAATATCCTATGCACGCAACTCACGAGGAAATTTAATTTTAATAAGCAGTGTACGGTTACATCAAGCATGGTTTACTAATAACGATGGATAAACTAAATTTAACGAAATTACCTTACCACAGAAAATTACATCTGTTATTTCATACGCTTCCAAACAATCTGCACGTTGACTGGTTCATGCTACTTAAGCACAATGCACTCACTACATATTCTTAGCACTGATACTCAACGCGTTTAGGCACATTATTATGCATTTTTAACTCATACATAAGTATAATGATGCAAATTTAGCAAAAAATATCGATTCCTGTCTAGCCGCATTAATACAGATCTATGAGGCAGCTGGTGAGGATATTGTTGAAATCTCACATGCACACTTTCCAGTTATTATAGTTAACGAATAATATCACAGAGGTTTAACAATAATTGATTGTGCGGGTGGTGGTAACAATTCTTTAAATCAAGTTTGCGAGCTTGAAGTAAACACCAATCCCATTGTATTTAACCCAGTCGTCGAACAAATTAACAAAACTAACGCCAGCCCCAAGGCACTGACGCGTTTCGAACTTTCATGATCATCATCATAGTACGACGACAAACTGACTATCGAGGATCAAACCGCATTAAATATATATGGAAATCAAATTTAGACATACGGCTCTCACCTTTAGTGGTCTCGCATACATTGAACTTGACTGGAAATGTCAGCTGCACAATTTTTATGCAGTCACGAACATTAACTGTTTAGAGTTTTCGCCACATATACATATATACACAATACAATTTAACAATAATTGATTGTGTGGGTGATGGTAACAATTCTTTAAATCAAGTTTGCGTGCTTGAAGTAAACACCAACCCTATTGTATTTAACCAGTCGTCAAGCAACATAACAAAACTACCGCCAGCGGCACTATTACCTGGCAATCATTGCCTATTTGGCATGTCCTGCTAATCTATGGTTTATTTCTGTAGTATCTGGTTGATTTTGGAGTAAACAGGAAGGTAATGTGAGGTCTCATATATGCATGCGTTTGGAGTTTATCGCAGAAAAACCCGGAGGATCTCGCCTCACCAACAGTTTCAAGTTCTAATCGCCGAATTTGATTCAAAATTATAAGTTTAGTAAAAATCTGATGCCAAATAACTATATTACCGTGGTATCTCCTTAATACATTTAAAGCATTTAGAACGACAATCCACCGATTTTAAAAGAAAAAAACTGGATTCCTCGAAATTACCGGATTTGCGTTTTGACCAACGCAGTTATTGATCCAGTAGTTTTCTTTCTTTAACGAAATATTTTGGCCGTTTTTATCGACATCCTTCTTCAGTTGGTGCATCCTCACCAGTTTCACAAAACAAACTCATGAAGCAAGCCATCGATTTAGCTTAAAAGCTATCTTATTTTAAGGAAATTAATCTATATGTAATTCCACCACTCCGTCATAATAACAAACGAACAAAATCATCAAATCAATGCCTGTTATATATATATATATATATATATATATATATATATATATATATATATATATATGTTTTATGTCGGGATTTTAAAGATACATACGTTATCAGAATAAAATAAACAATCATTAATGTAGTGAATACAATTCAACAAGTGTAGCATTGTCGTTCTTATTGGGAGCCGATAACTTACTAGAAAAGTACTGCTGTAACCGAGGTTCGAAATGGGACACACTTGCTTCTAATTCGACCTGATGTTCAACTAGCCAACCCCGATATGCCAGTAAAGAGCAGATAACATGACACCAGGCGATATTGTATTGAATTGAAGCTTAATGGTAAGATTTTAAAGATATTTAATTAATAAACATAAGCTGAAAATCATGAAAATGGAATTCATCTAATATACCGGTTTCGTCGTCATTTCGAACTCTTCAAGTACTTGTCAGAATTTCTGAAATCACAGTTCGAGCCGGATTACATTTGTTCCTCACACTGAAAATCATATATATATATATATATACATATATATATATATATATATATATATATATATATATATATATATATATATTGTGGGAGAGGTTTTTATGTATAAAAAAATTCTATCGCTTTCACCAGTTGCGTTATAATTGAAATATTTCATTATTTTTTAATCGGGTATAATTTATTATTTTGTCCATTAAATATGTTCAAACTATCTGTTATTCCTCTAAGCCATAAAGAAGCCTTCTAAGAATTTGTAAAACATAGTTTTATTTGGATTTCAACATAAAATTAAATATTGATGTATAGATAAGTATAAATCTACATTTTTTTAAATGAAATAAAAAAATATAATGTAAGCATAAAAATTAATTTAATCATTAACATATATATATATATATATATATATATATGCATAAATTCATGTTTAAACGTAACTTTAACCCAAACAATTTCTTTTCAACCCTTCAAAAATTAAATTTACATTTCGTTATTCAAAGCAAGATTACCTTTACATACAATTCAGGGAAACACGTGAAAAGCCAATTAGAATGCGGTTGCTTTATTTATTTCAACAAATTACTCAGGAAGTAACACATCAAGCTCTATGCGTAGTTATTATAATCAAGGTTGCGGTCTTGATATAAACACCTGACCCATTAATTACTTACATATGTTAGTATAAAATAAGAATTGTATGGCGTAGAAAAGGCAATTTAACCAGTAGACCGGTTTCGTCCTCATTGGGAACTCATCATGTACTGGCCAGAATTTGCCGCGGACATTAGTTAGTATATAACTGAAAATTGTGTGTAGTGTTGTGTGCGGTAGGGTAGCTCAGTGGTTAGAGCACCATATTCCGAAGCAAACGTGCCCAGGTTCGTATCCTGTCCGCGGTAAATTCTGGCCAGTACTTGATGAGTTCCCAATAAAGACGAAACCGGTCTACTGGATGAATTGCCTTTTCTATACTATACAATTCTTAGTTTATACTGACATATGTAAGTAATTAATGGGTCAGGTGTTTATATCAAGACCGCAACCTTGATTTTAATAATTGTTATCACCACCCGCGCAACCAATGTTCGTTTAATTCTATACGCAGTTGTTTTAGGCTTAGTCAATGTGTGTGTGATGAGGATTCTTTCAATGTTCCCTATGCCTTTTTCACTTGGATAATATTTCATATCAGCTATTAACCCAATAAGTAATTTGTTTCTTTCACAACATTGTTTTGCATCTAAATGAGCTTCTTGACTATTAGCAATTCCTGCTCTAAAGTGATTTGTGCCCTTTAGCTGACTTCTTTGGAATTCACATAAGTCATCTCATCTCGAAGAGCTATAATATGAGCTATTCTCTATGCCAAGTAATTCATTAAACTCGCTAACGTTCAGATCAGCTCTTAAAGTGTAATCGCCAACCTACGGCTTTTGGTAGAATCCTCTACGCCTAATGCCCCAAACAATGACTCCGTCGAGGTATGCTGCAACACAGGTTGAAATGGTCGCAAACATTCGCCCATTTTTATTTCAGACAATAAACTGCCTTTTTAGAGCCAATATTCCCCGAGTAAATTGCAAATATACTTTGGGTAACTGCGCTGCAACTTTGCAGCATAATTTAGGCTAGACGCTAAATATTCATATTTCTTGCTTTAGGTCAATTAATTCAAACCACTGGCAACTCCCTAGTTGCAGATAAATAGGACGTACGGAATGCGTTTGTGGCAATAGCCACCTTTAAGACAAATAATAAACAAAGGGTCTTATCTAGGGCAGACATTATTTCAACAGAAATTCCTCGCAGAAGCGCCCGTATAAGAATGAAGCAGTCAGCCGAATGATAAAAGCAGACTTCGAGCCGAAGTGAACATAAATTAATTAATATGTGTAAATTTGTTTTATTAAATCGATGCTCGTTGTGCGATCGAAATTCTACATATAATTGAGTAAAAAAAAAGCATGTGTGGTACATTTAAAATGTCTTCTGATGGGTTGGAAACGTTGATTCAGGCATTGACTTCTCAAATTTAACTGCAGAATTAGGCATAATTAAGGCTCGCCTGGACGATACGCTAATAATAAACACTGACGACATACATGTACGTGGACCATCCAACATAGGTGGACATAACAGCGTTCAATAAAGATATGCTTTTGTTACAGCATTTATTTGTCAGAAATCAGCCGTCCGTTAAATTGAACCCTCTGGTTTTGCAACGTAAGCCACGTGAGCTTAAAACACTTAACAGAATGTCTCCAATTCGCTGGTGTCTCTCATTTCTTGCGTTGGTTGAGCTTCCGTGCGAGTTTATTTTGAAGAGCACCGTATAATCTCTGTGTCTGGTAACTGCAATTTACTTCTAGCCATAGTTTAAAGCGGTCGACTAAGGGACCGAATTACTCGGCGCCATCTGGAGGCTTGCATATAGTTTTTAACTGGATTCAAAATTGTTTGCGCCATTCTAATAGCAAACTTGCTTAACTATACGCCGGAATGCTGCATATAGCCTGGATGGGAATGAAGCTCTTCGGCCTCACGGTTACATACACATTTATTCTTACAAGAAAATATCATCACCTATTTTCGAATAAAATCCGGACTCATAGAGTGTCTTCAATATTTGAATTTATAGGGCAAATATCCTTACCCATTAATAGTGTATTTCATTAGTCAACCGTGAAAGTGGCCTTACTCGAAAATCGCACTTTCGTTAACAACAAATATATGGGCAAGAAAGGACACATCCGCTCCTGCATTTAATGGCACTTTCGAAGACTGTCTGTTAAAGGGTTCTAATAATGTAACCTTAGTAGAAATTTTTATGTTTGACACAGTTTTCAAGATTTTGCCCTCCGCACGTCATTTGATTCAGAGCCGACTGTAGGCAGTAATACGTAGTCTTTTCCGTAAAACACCAATTCTGAACACCAGTAGATTTCTTATTCTGGATATTACACCGAATAGCGATGTTCGTCAGATCGTGAACCATGCTGACATTATGAAATAGCCGTTCTTGCATAGAAACATGTTGATAATCTAGCCCAATATGTAATGTAGAAGTCAAATCAATCTCCATGAATGCCGGTGTCTTAATTTTGTTATTTTTCAAAAGGCAGACAGCCGTCGCTCATCACGATCCTCTGTATAGGACGCCAAAAACGACCACAGTGAATTACGCTTTTGCATTCTGTTGATATGGGTTTCATCAATGGTGTCGTTGGCCCAGATGGGATGGCCAATATGGCTTGGTTTTGTTAAGCTTTAGCTTTTCTTGCCAGGCAGACGCGCGTGCTCATCACTTTCATTGCTAACAAAAGGTCGCTACAGCAACACTCAACTCTTTGCCCATATCAGCAGCTGCTATGATTTCTTGTGTCACTGGTATTCACATGTTGGTAAATCAGGTAATGACTAGTAACAAAACTCCACACAGCACCCAATGCGTGAAAAAGTATGGCTTATTACATAAAAATGAGACACAATAATATAACTACTTGGTACTGATTACGTAAGTAATTTGTGCCTTCCATTATTTGCTTACGAGACATTGTTACGAACGACCTGTTAAACGTGGGTGAAATAATAGAGAATTAATAAATGTGAAATACCTTAGAACTTACCCCCCATAGGAATACCAGCGAGGGTTTTTGTGTCCACCTATATTGGTTGGGTGGTTCACGCGGATTTCCTTGGAATGTATTATCAACGTATCATCCAGACGAGACTTAATTATACCTAATTGTGCAGTCAAATTGTTCCCTTGTGCAATCAGCCATTGAATCAACGTTTCCAACCCATCAGAAGCCATTTCTAGATTTACCTCACATGCTTTATTTTTAATCAAGTATATATGGTATTCTGCTCGGATAGAAAGCACCAATTTAGTAAAACAAATTTACAAATATTAATTATTTTATTTTCACTTCAGCTCGAAGTCTGTTTCCATCGATGTGCTGACTGCTTCATCCTAACACGGGCGATTCTGCGAGGACTTTCTTTTGAATTAATGCCAGCCCTATAAAAAACCCTTGGTGCGTTCTTCGTCTCAAAGATGGCTATTTCTACAAGGGCAGATGTTAAGTAATCAAAAACTCTACAAAGCTACCAATAAATCGAAATAATGTAAATTTATGTGCATGAGATTATACTTTCCGTTCATGCTGTCTTTAGTTTATCCTTCTGATCACAAATAAACTAAATTGTTACTAGGTTCTCAAAACCTAAAACATACTTGTATATATATGTTAGTTATCCGCAACAAACAGTATTTAATGGAAAGTTAGGCGTGAATTAAACCAACAGCGAACGTTGGTGATGAATGCATAATGTTCCGTGATGAGCACCTGTTTATTCAGGAAAACCTCGAACTTCATATCTTATATGTAAGATGTTGCACACATGTTCATATTTGTCGTAATGCCGGTAAATTTAAGCTTCCTTTTTTGCAATTAAGTAATGACCGACCTTGTGAAAGGCAATTCATCCAGTAGACAGGTTTCGTCCTTAATAGGCAGTCACCACGTACTGGCCAGAATTTTCCGCGGACAGGGCTCGTACCTTGTCACGTCTGATTCAGAATCCGGTACTCCAAACACTGATACACCCTGTTGGTTAGAGAATAAGTTTCCGAATCCGACGTGCTCAGGTTCGAGCCCTGTCCACGTCAAATTCTGTAAATTTCGTGATGAGTTCTTAAAAAGAACGAAACCGGTCTACTGGTTGAGTTGCCTTTTCAAAACTATACAATTCCTAGTTTTTAATGACAAATATATGTCCATAATGAGTCAAGTGTTTATATAAATATCGCAAACTTGAATAAAAGTAATTTTTATCTCCGCCCGCACAACTTAAGTTAGTTCGATTAAATAAACCTTGTAAAAGTTTATTTCATGAGAATAAAATATTTTTTAATTACTAAACTGTCAAATTGAGAAAAAATCTGTTCTTATTTTAGCTAACGATATCGTTCATGAACTGTAGGTTGTAGTTAGTTTATAAATTAAGAAATATTTGAAGTGGTTTCAGTTTTATTTAACCAAATTTCAACTAGGTAACCAATATCACGTAGCAGGCAATAAATAACTACTAATGGAAAATATCTCTTGTCAAATAGCAGATTCAAGTTAGCAGAATTAGGCAACCATTGCATAAGTGGCTTCAAATTATAGAAGATATCGAATATTTTTTCCTTTCTGATTGTTAACATGATTTATGCAAAAAAATGGAGTTGACCCTTTTTTGTCAGTTTGACGCATTGTCCGTCAAATTCCGTGAATGCTTCTTAGTAGCAATGCGCGATATATTTGCATAAGACAGATCCATTACCCTAGGGAAAGAAATGTTTAAATTATTATTCGTATAGCTTGGCAGTGATTTAATGTAAATTTCATTGAGGCTTGTCCCGCTTTGAGGACTGCAAATCTATTTTGAATAAAAAGTTACTTTACACATTTTTAAGTGTGAATTATTCAAATCGAATAACTTATTGCACGACAGTTTAGGATTAATTCAAATTTAAAATATTTGATTGATTTTTTATGCTTAAATTGTTTATTCTGAAATAACTATGCTTTACGTCAAGCTTGCAGACTTGAGATAAAGACCATTACCACATCGTTTAGCCAATCACACAATATAGCTGAGCGATCGTCAGTCGCTGTATAAGCCATGTTGTGTGATTGGCTGGATAAAAATGGATTGGTGCTCATCTCAGTCAGCAAGCTTGATTAAAACTATTGCGATTACCGTTCACGCAACCACAGATTGCTCAATAACGAAATGCGTTTCTGCTCTCATAAATTGATCGTGTTGTTACCTCCAAGGTGTTGGTAATTTTGACAAATCTACTCCACCAATGTAGAGTGTTCATTTTTATTTCTACGCTATCAAACTATTTGACAGCACTTCTTATTTTGTTGTTTACTGCAGACCCTGGAAATGTAATAAAACTATCATTGATAAGCAATTGTTTTATTGACAACAATCTCAAATCAGCCAATCAGATTGCATTTCTATTACAAATACCAAAGTAATAAAAGACGAAAATAACATTTTAGTACAAAAAATGGATATGGTCTATCGACCTCGAACATAAATTTATGCTAATTTTAGCGGTATTTCATGTAAGCCATTAACAATGGTGACATTTAGTTATAAGAAGAACAAACATTGTTCTCTATCTAAACGTATAATTTCGTACTATACACGAAAAATGTGTATTGATTTAAATGTTATAACTAGCCAAATGCAGGGAAAAATATATTTAGCATTAAAATTATATCATTCTGTACATCTTCTAGTAGAATAGAGTACATATTTTGTTTTTATCTGATCTGCGTTTTGACTAACGCAGTTATAATTGCTCCAGTAGGCTCTTTTCTATACTGATATATTTTGGCTGCCTTTATCGGCAGACTAGCTGCAGATGATTTCATCATATATATATATATATATATATATATATATATATATATATATATATAAATATATATATATATATATAGTTGAACGATGTCATGAATTACCGACAAATGTCATAAATAGCAGTGATCAAGGACAGAGTGTATGGATTTGCTGGAATTGAATGTGTTCTGAAATAGTTGTAATTCTCAACGTTGAGTGAACTATAGCATTCATTGTAATCCGTCTGTTGGTACCATGTACCGACAAACAACCATAGTGTTAATACCATGTACCACGTCAGTACCATAATATTGGTGAGGATGCCTAATAGCCATTGTTTCGGTAACATTTACAGTCTCGAGTATATATATATATATATATATATATATATATATATATATATATATATATATATATAGTGAGTTATCTTTGAAGTCGCATTGTCGAAGAATTCATGTGAAGTTAGTTTCACTACTGCAGGTTTAAACATTCGCATATGAGATTACACCGTTTTATACTACCACATTCCTCACCCAAATTTATAGTGGGCAAAAGGCGTTATACCGGCTCCTACTGATAACTCGAAAGTAAGCACGAAACGAATGTGCACGAAATTATACTTTCCTTTCATGATTACTTTTGTTTATCCATCTGGTCATATTTAAACTAATTTGTTACAAGGTGCGCAACAGCTAACTCAAAATTGCATTTATATTTGTCCTCCACCACAAACATAATCTAACTGTTACATATTTATTCGAATCATGTCATGATTAACGTCAAATGTGATTATTGATATTGCTAAAGGCCAGACTGTTCGGATTTGCTGAAATAACAGATGTTCAAAAATAGTTCTACTTACAAATTTTGATGAACTTTCGTATAAATTGAAATTCATCGTGCTGGTACCATGTACTTAATTTGCAACGATAGTTTTAGTATCATTTACCTTTTATGTACCATAATTTTGGTAAAGGTTACTGGCGCAATAGCTATAGTTTTGTTATCCTTTATAGACTCAATATATATTATCTATAATGAGTTAGTTTTGAAGTCGCATTTTCGAATAACTTATATAAATGCATTTTAAAAGATGTATTTGTTGTCTCAGTGCTATCTTTTTGTTTCGGATTTGACCGCATTTTGCTTGTGCGGGACAATTGGTAGCACTCATAGGTCGGTAAAATCTTGAACTTCCTTCATCTTCAGATGATGTAATTTTTGGCCTCAATTGATGGGTTCTCACTTGTCCCTTCTTCTTTAAGCCTTCAATTAGCTGATTGTCTGAAAATGACGTTGGATCAAGATTTTCCATTGTTCTTTGTCCTAATTTTCGAGACTTCATTTCCAGTCTCATCTTCAGGGTTGACACAATACGCACAGGAGTAAAACACAACTTGTGACAAATGTGGTATTCTCATTCAAGACAGATATATTTATATCTATTTTAATTCTAAAAGTACTTTTAATTGTCTTCCTAATATCCGGTCTTCATACCTAGTCTCTAATACTCAAATGTATACAAAAACTTATCCCTGTCCCCCTCTGCGCACACAACTACTTATAAACATGTGTATTTTACTAAAGTGACATTTATTGAATAACTATAAGCACACTTAATGTATTGACAAACACGCCTATCACTGATATCTATATTTTAATTTCTGTTCCGGACGCATAGAAAGATCAACAAATTTTGAATTCAATGTTGCAGTAATCCTCACATGTCCCCCAGTTCACCTAATTCCAACCAGCTTGCAATCGGTTATAGACAGAGAGATTAAAAAACTATTGAAAGTCTATAGAGTATTATTCTATCGTTTTGACAAGACCGAATACGGAGTTTACACTAACCAAATCGTCTCTCAGCCAAATACACATTAATACTCATATCCTATATAAATTAGTTTCTCAATTAAAATATCTGTATCGTATATACCTATATAATAAATTTTATATTTAGTTACTTATTCATAATTACATATATACTCACTTCTTATAAAAACATCCATATAATTCCATAGGCTATATATTATGTATATATAGATAAGCATATAAGCAACCATGTGGGTTCTTCCCACATCTTTTATAAATATCTATATATCCTTCATATATATCTATATATATCTATACCTACGTGTATAAACTAAATATATACGAATATATATATATATATATATATATATATATATATATATATATATATATCTATACCTACGTGTATACACTATATATATATATACGAATATATGTATATATATGTATATATATATATAAAATCAGCATATATATATATTTAAACTAATTTGTTACAAGGTGCGCAACAGCTAACTCAAAATTGCATATATATTTGTCCTCCACCACAAACATAATCTAACTGTTACATATTTATTCGAATCATGTCATGATTAACGTCAAATGTGATTATTGATATTGCTAAAGGCCAGACTGTTCGGATTTGCTGAAATAATAGATGTTCAAAAATAGTTCTACTTACAAATTTTGATGAACTTTCGCATAAATTGAAATTCATCGTGCTGGTACCATGTACTTACTTTGCAACGATAATTTTAGTATCATTTACCTTTTATGTACCATAATGTTGGTAAAGGTTATTGGCACAATAACTATAGTTTTGTTATCCTTTATAGACTCAATATATATATTATATATAATGAGTTAGTTTTGAAGTCGCATTTTCGAATAACTTATATAAAGTCAGCTTCACTTGTGAAATTTTACAAATTCGTATAGGAGATTGTACAGTCATACTTTCCCAAATTCCTCATCCAAATATATAGTGAGTAAAAGGCGTAGTACCGGCTCCTACTGGTGAGTCGCCAGTAAGCAAGTAATTAATGTGCACAAGATTATACGGATGTTCTGTGCAGTTTTTCCTCTAAGTTTACTCCATAAAACAGTCATAATTTCTGTTACTAGGTCTCTTCGATTTGCAATGGAGATAGCTGTAGAAGAAATCCCGAACAAACACTTATTTTGAGTGAAGAGTTAGCGAACACCGCTTTCATTGGATTCTTCCTGTTGATGCGAAAATGTTCTAGGAACGATAGTATCAGAATCTCCTCCCAGACCAAAATAAAATACAATGGGGGTTCACCAGCAAATGCCCCGTATATTCTCAATTATTTAGTGTATTTTCAGCAAAGAAGTAGCTCAGATTTTCAAATAGTGAAAGGCCCGTTAGAAGACGAGTAGCCTGCCTTGTGGTTTGACATGTTCAAAAATGCAATATACTGTCAACATATTCCAATAAATGCAAAGGTTTTTCACATGGCAGCGCGATCGATATTTAATCAGATGACAGCCGTTTGCTTAAAAATTGTGGTCATTCCTCGGCATTTTCAAACACCTGACAGACATAGCCATGTCGCAAAATTCGGTTTTACTCAATGAAAAAATTGAATAGGATGAATTGCACCACCTAACGCAAAAATCACAGACTGTGTACACCGAGATCTATCAGTTCGACACGTTGCAAAGTCAGTTGAAATGGTGGCTTGCGCAGATTGGTCGACGTTACCTGGACGTTGATGATGGTGTGACCACAAGGCTTATCTACCATTTTTAGGTTGGGTGGTGATGGTATGGTGTGATTGACACGCTTTAGTACCCAGTACAGGTAGCATAATTGGCAACAGCCTCGATGCAAAGCAGCCATCAATCAACAACTAGTCAATTTATAACAATGTCTACATAAATGCAGCAGCTGTTAAAATATGCCAACACAACAGAGTTGAAAGTATTCCGCAAAAAATAAGGTGAACAGGCTTCAAAATTATCTAATATACTTACCTTGCCGGCAGCACAGTGTTCAGATTTGTCGACAAGGTCGGTTGTTGTATTGGAAAACGACAAATTTCATCAGCAGCCGTAGACTCGAATTTATTACTGGGTGGTTTGTGCAGAACTGCCTCAACGAGCCGAAATTTACATGATAAATTTGCAATAGGCCGAAGGTAGACATATAGCAATAGAGGCACCCGATAATGGACAAACCGGGCCACAAGTATGAGTCTAATAATTTTTCGCTGTCTGTGCGCATATAACATGATATATCAACGAAAATTGGTAAGATTTCTTATTTATGTGCAATGTACTGATATAACTTTGCTACAATTAATGGAAACGCAGCTGATAACAGGAGCAGGTATGTCGATAGAGCCGCGTTTATAATCTCTGCAAACGTGCCATGCCCGTTTATTTCTATTATTTTAAGTGCCAGGCGAGCAACTCAGGACGTATAGAGTGTAGAAAATAGTAAAGAAAATTAACGGTTATGAATTCGCGCGGAAATAAGGGATGGCGAATACGCCGATTACGCTATCATTTTTGATCTTTATAAATGATTAAGTCAGCAATATTGATTGTAGTACGTTTATTATTTACCTTTAAAACCATTGACGACAATGAGGCCACAAGTACGATACGGGGCGTTGCAATGTGAGCAATATAAGTCGATACTTGTATGGTGGTCAGACTATCGAGAGACATTCTGTATTATTCCTACCGCTAGACGGCGTGTAGACACTTAGTTCGAAATTGTTTCCATTTTAGTGATTTCTGCAGCTAAAAGATGGGTGTTGGCCATCGCGACTCCATGATCCTGAACATGGAGAATTGCAGGCAGTCACTGCAGCTGCACAGAAAATGATGGAGGCTGGGGTGCTCGAACGGTTGGAATATCCTTTGCGGGAACGCAAATTCTATGTGACAAGGAAGGATGGATCGTTCATGACAACGCGCCGAATTTCGTCAGTTGAGTTCCGTTACGGCGCCAAACTTATGGCCCATTTCTGTGTTAAAGGATATGGCCTTGCGTATTTCACATGGCAAATGGCTTTCAGTTCTTGGCCTTAAGCAAGGATATTTGCAAGTAGTTGTCTGTGAAGGTACCGCAAGTTCATAAACATTTCATGTGTGCATTGTCGTTTGAAAGACTCTCTATACGTTAGATGCATAGATATATGCACTAATATTCACGGTGTGGCTATATCATTTCTAACTTAATCCCGACAAAATACTTATCTTGAAGCAAGTAAGGTTTCTGAGCCACGTAGCTTCTAGAAATTTATGCAAGCTCTTCGAGTCTAATCTCAGGGCGATGCTAGATTTAGAACAAGATAACAAATGTGGCGACTCTTTGGCATGATGCAATTCTATAGAAAACACCTGACAGAAATATTCACGACGCAGAAGCAGTTGTTCAAATAACAAGTTTCAAATTGCTGTTCCGCCGGAATGAGGCGATGCAACACTCTTTTAACCAATGCAGGCTAAAGCTGGTGAAGTCAAAGCTAATGACTTAGAAACGAGTCAGTTGTTAATCGTTACAGACTCATCAGACGCTGGCCTTGGCGCAGAGATGCAGGCCGAAGTTAGATTAGCACAACACGCAAACAACACGTTATTTAAAGCGGAATGGAACCATACTGTTACTGAAATTGGATTTCAGGCGATGCAACGGGCATTGCACAATTTTTTTAAAAACAACTGACCATCCACAAGCACGTAAGTGTCGAACGTAGAAGAAAATTCTATGTTTATCGGGTCACAAACAGCCGGTATATGGCGTAATTGAATGCATTCGACAAGTAAGTTATGCTGTTCCGCCGGACTTGGTTTGCAAGCAAACGATGTGCAATGACAAGTGTATGGTAAATATTTCCGTTCACGGCTTAGGCCCGATGATAGTAACAGCTTCTTAGTCCGAGCCGAACGCATTGGAGGCCGTTAATACTAAATGGTCTTCTACAAAATGATTTGCATAAAATAAATTCTAGTTGCTAGAGGGTTTTATTTAGAGGGAATTTATTTCGAAATTTCGAAAACATTGCCAACCTGCTGTGTAAAGCCAATGTCTAATTAGTCAAATTGTCAATTGGTTCACTGATGTTATAATTGTTTAATATGTTAAATGAAGAATTTTACGATAAATCAGTTGTAATGCTCGTGCGATATATGTGCGTCTCGGTATATTTTGAAAATTGAAGCGATTTCTTCTTGTCCTTTCTGGTGTTTAAAATTACTTTCTTGCAAGTGGCTCAAATTCTAAATGAGTACTATTTAATTTGCCATTATAACTCGCCAAATTGTACCATCTATGTTTGCAAATTCACTTGATCCATATACCCACAGCTAAATACTTGTATGATATTTTTTTCGTAAAAATAAGATTAAACAAAAGTTATTTTATTTTAAATTTGTAATATTGCAATTTAAATAATGCAGATATTGCATCGCCAATTCGTAAAACATTAAGTATATACAATTATGCTAATCTAATTTATTAATAAATTCTAATCTCGCATGTACAAATGCAAACATTATAGGCGATATATTTTTTTCCTTGAGACCTCTTTTGCCGAAACTATTCCTCTACTTAATCTATAAATACGACCAGTTTGATGCTTTACGTGTTTTCTAATACAAATGAAGCCGAAATCTTAGACAAATAACGAGCATACCCAGAGTAGGTAACTTCTTTGTAAATTCTTTATTCATAACACACCTGGAAATGTATATCGTGTTGTGAAATCCCCACGGGTAAGCATTGCGTTAAAGCCGCGGATAATAATATCTTGTTTTCAATACCGTAACTTTAAGGGCGAAGACGAAAATTGGCCATTGCCTCGCCAAGGCTAACGTTTGTAGCCCTGAATTTCACCAATAACCTTGTAATACACCCGAAAATTTTACACGTAGATAACAAAATACGATCTATTATTTAATATAGTCTAGGGGAGGGTGCGCATTTCTGCAAGAAATGTTATTTTTAAAACACTTTCGAACGCAAGCTTTAACAAAATAAAAGAGGAATTTTTTTCAGAATTAAAGAACCACTTCCGTCTCATTTTCTGCTTAGCTACCTACAAAACAATATATAAACGTATATTGAAGTACAAAAGAAACAGCAAATTTAAATGTGGAGGGAATTCGAGTTAAGCTAACAACCAATTCATTTCAGGCATCACCTTCAGTTCAGGCTCAGTGCTCTAACATCTTATCTTTTTCTGCTTACAGAAATCCAGCTGTATTTTGTTTATCCACAATTTGTGATATGTTGCTAACTCGTTTCTACAATATGTTGCGCAATTACAGACATGTATTCGCATTTGATCTGAAACTGGCTTTTAAGATGCAATGTTGATTTATTCTGAAATCTAACCGTCTTGTCGATCGGTCTACTTAAGTTGATCGACAATTTGCGCATGCATATTGGTAAATAATACTTGACGTCGTCATAAACAGCTGCTTCGGTTTACGTGCTTGTAAATGTAACTGTGTCGCCTTAGAGAACACCTGTAGTTTTATTGCATTAAATATCATTTTCAATCTAAATTATAAATAGGTTGCGGCTCTTCGTCAAGTATTGACAGATTGGCCAATCTAGATACAAAAAGCGACAAGTTTAAAAAAGCAATAAACTGTCTTATGTCAAATGGCTATCGTGAACAGTAAATTAGGTCAATAGTTGTAAAGCCAAATCAAAAGAAAGAAACAAATTTAGCACCAGAAACCAGAGAAATCTACCAAAATATTACATTTAATAGAGACGTTGTTTTCTGCACCGCGCAGAAGAACATTAATGCGGAATTAAAACACACATTTAATGCAGCTAAACTACGATTGTATTGAAGTTAATACACTTAACTTTACCAGCAATTAACGAGTATCAGCAGTAAATGTCGACCTAAATTATTATTTATCAGTATACATGCACAAATTGTTGGCTAACTTACGTAGGTCCATCGACCAGACGGTTAATTACTCGAATAAAACAAGCAGTGCATATTAAACGCGTGTTTCGAATCAAGTGCCATATTCACATCTGCAATTCCGCAACACGTCATTGAAACCTAGAACGAAAGTTCTCCTTACGTGTTATTTTCGACAACTACATAATTAAATAACAGAAATCGCAAGCCACATATGAAGCTATGTGGATAAACAAAATGATGCTTTGTATAAGTAAGCGGAAAAAGCATGCTCGAGCACTCAGCTTGAACTGGAGGTGATGCATGTAATTAAATGGGTGTTCTATAATTTCAAACTCTCTCCAAAAAAGGAAATGCCCCTGTTAATTGGACGAAAACAACAAAAATATATTAATCTAAATTTCCACTAATTATGAAAAATATATTTTTGCTTTAATCTCTTTTCGAAACGTGAACATACAAAATACGATACCAAAATGTGTCTTGAAAAGTTCTAACTGAGCATGATACATTAAGCTAACTAATATGAAGCAATATATAAAGCAAGTTAATAATTAGCTACTGCCCACTGTTAGCTAACCTGTTTTAAAAATGTTTCTTATAATATGATCGCAAGAAAGTAAACTATCACCATTTAACCGTGCGGAAGCCGCGTGTCTTATATTGGTTAGTTAAATCGGAAGTAACCAAAATATATTTTGACCAAAATGGAATCATGTAAACTGGAATCTCATAATTTTATGAGCATGATCAATGCACTTATGTCCAGAATCATTGTAATAAATACATGCCAAGGGACCACTAATAATTACCCGTAGAGTATGAGTATTTATTTACACATAAATTACGCAAATTCGTCAAATAGGATGACGAAAAATTTTATCTCTTAAAGACAGTTTTTATTTTTACTGTTATCTGCATGAGGTAAATATTATACCAATTGCTGATTAAAACACCGTGCGTGTGGTATAACCACTTTTAACTACTTAACTTCTGCCTTCGGAATTTTCGCAAAAAAAAACTAAATACCCATGCCACACATTAAATCCGTGGATAAGTTAAAAAATTGCAAACCTTCTAGGTGGTGGATTAAAATAATTGAATAGATAGGGAATTAGCTTCGAATTTGGTAAATAGGCCTATCCGTTATCACGGCCTTTCTGTTAATTTAACTAATTTGTGCTATTTTGATCAAAATTTTGCATATGAAATGCAGTCCTCAGTGAAACCACTCAGAATGCAACCGATAAAATTGAGTCTTCGTATAATATAAACTGAGTTTGCAGAATTTTATTTAATATTATATTTGATTTTTACCATTTGGGATTCAGAGTAAAACTACAGACGACCATACGTGATGGCTGTTTTCGACCTGTGCTGCTAGAACAACAAGGTTCAAACACTGTTTTGAATAGATGACAAGCTTCTACAATCAGCAGTACAGTAAAGCATATTTTACTTGTAAGGAGTGTCGGCTGAATGAATGTGGCGATTTTGCAGAGTTTGCTACAATTGTATAAGTGTGTGGATTTGATGGAATCAAGTGTGTTCAAAATTTGTTTCAATTCTCAATCTCGAAACCATTGTATTGGTATCCTGTACGGGCTCATTATCTCAAAAACCGTAGTGTTGGTACAGTAAAAAGGCTCGTTGCATATTATACCAAGTTAGGTGGCCTTGTAGTCGCATTGTCGACGACTTTATGTATAAGTTACTCCATTACTGTTTGACTGCACAATCGTATAGGATATTGTAATATCCAGCTGTCCCATAATACTTGATTAAATATATAATTGGTATAGGTCGCAGTACCGGATCCTATTCAGGAGTCGTTTTTATGCACGACACGTGTGTTTACCCGAGATAATACCTTTCGTTAATGCCAAACTTTGGATATACTTCTGGTAATATTTTGATAAATTCAGTAACAGGTACGCAAAATCTAATACATAATCGCATAATTTGGTGGGAACTCTATTCAGTGCCTCTGATGTATTTATAATTTTGCTTAGCTTTTTGCTGGAGGATCTTAATTTTACTAACGATTCATATGACATATACGAACCCACGTTCCACTGGCTGAAATGAACAGCATAATAAGGTTTGTGAAGTGCAAGATCCATGAAAATGGCTGTATCTCTTAAATTTCCCGGTTTACCTAATTGACGGATGTGGATTTTTTAGGCAGATAAAGGTATTAGTGTATAAGCTCCTTGTTGCAAAGATCTGGCATATTTAGTTTTATGCATTTGAAGCCTTGCAATCGATTCATGCAGCAACAGGAACATACGTCAAAATAAACACTAATAAATGGTTAATCCCATTGACGCTACTCCTTACCTATCAATTAAAATTGACCCTAAGCGCAAAAACACTGGCTACACAAGGACTATACATGTATTTAAGCAGAACGGTAAATGTAAATGAATCAACTTCCTAATTGTCTATGCTTTCGAGTAACATTCGAGTCAACTTCACCTATCGCTCATCACTGAGCGAGCACAATCTATAATCACTATATGTAATATATAATGATGAGGCAATCATTATACTTAAACGAACATTGGTTGCGCGGGCGGTGATAACAATTATTTGAATCAGGTTTGCACACCTATTTGTTAATATATACCAAACATTGTATAATGTAGAAAAGGTAATTCGTTCAGAAGCTCGGTTTCATCCTTATTGGGGCCACTTTACATAATGTCTAGAACTTGCCGCGGACCGGATAAATTACCTTTTCTACATCAAAAATGTTTTGTTTATTCTGAAAAATAAAAGCATATAATAGGAGAGGTGGTCATATCCATAAATCAAACTTTATTCAAATATATGTAAACGATAGGATCTTCGTGAAATAATGGAAATTCGACCAACCGACAAAAGGGAGAATAAAAAAATTTCTGACAATTACCAACTCAGCAAAAGCCACTAATCTGGTATATATCAATATCATTTAATACATTACATGCGGGTTTGTGTGTGCGAAAGAACGTTGCCTGTAAAAACAAAATAATAGTAAAGATAGCAAAGGTAATTTAATCAAGTTGAGAGGTTTCGACCCTAATGGGGACTCGCGAATTACTTCTTTAAATCAAGTATGCGAGCTTGAAGTAAACACCAATCCCATTGTATTTAACCAGTCGTCGGACAACGTAGCAAAACTACCACCAGTTGCAACGCACTGACGCGTTTTGACCTTCCATGATCATCATCAGAGTACGACGACAAAATGTGTCTTCAAACTGATTATTGAGGGTCAAACCGCATTGAATATATATGGAAATCAAAGTTAGATATGCGGCTCTCACCTCTAGCAGTCTTGTATAAATTGAACTTGACTTGAAATGTCGGCTGCACAGTTTCTATCCAGTCAGCATTTGGCAGAACCATGACTTAAATACCAGCACTAATTCTTCAGAATATTGCTGCTATGCCATTGCGCTGTCTTGCAGCACAGTAAACAAAACTATCAATTCTATACCAACTAAAATGGAAAAAATTTTCTTTTGGTGGAGTTAAGTTTTTATCTCTTTAACCTAAGGTAGTAACTGGCTATTCCTGGTATTCTGTCTTCTAAAAGACATCAAACCACATGGGGATATAATTAAGAATGGAACATGTAAGGCAAGGTTTTGATGATATATACGCTTTACATTTAAGTAAAACACTGCATATAATAGCAGAGACAATTCATCAAGCAGACCTGCATCATCTTTATTAGGTACTTGTCAAAAACCCTCCAGAATTTGCAGCGACCATTAATAAAACCCAAGCCCATTAGATTTGGGATCTTGCTCTTATAACACTCTGTAAATCTGCCTCAATCTAACTGCAAAATTTATTTATATAAAAACTTGTGATTTAGTTAGCCTTGCCTTCAGATAGTTCATATTTGGAATCTCTCATAACTAAAGTTTTAACTAGACATTATAGAACAGAAACCATGCTATTTGTTGAAATTATAATGATTTCGAGGTTCTGTTTGTAACGACAAATCGAGGGGGGTTGTTATACCTTTAGAAAATAACTATGTTAAATTTTTTCCGTCTTAATAAAATACTTAAAAACACTAGTATATCGCTTAATATCGTTAGTATAATGCGACACCGTTTCACAGTGATATTTGTACAAGTCTCGAATGGAATATGTTCAGAAACCGTATCATATGGGGGTCTACCTAGTGTAATGCATTTACTAACTAGTTCAATGTTTAAATTATACTGGAAATATAAATATTTTTAAATTTCTAGCATAAAATTTTTATTTCATATAACTTTCACAAGCGTCAAGTATATTGTTCTATGATGACAGATCGGGGAACGCTAGTTAAAAATTTATATCGATGGTATACACGATACGCTTCACCAGAAAGAAATTAAGCGATTTTTGGGCAGAGTTGCTCTGTTGCGAATTGCATTACTTCGAAGTTGATTTATTCTGGTTTAGAACCAAGTCGGGGCAAATTCTGGCACGTACCTGACAAGTTCCGAATATAAAAGAACCTTTCGACTGGAGGAATGCCTTTGCATATCCAAGCAATGTTCAAGATTTTTTGACAGTATGTAGATCATCCAAATCTTGTCAAAATTCTTCAAATTGTAAGCATTTCCGCAGATGGCATTTTTCTATCCACTGATGTCTGATTGTTGGTAGATAATTTGAGTTTTAGATTAAAAAAATATTCCAAGTAATCTTTGCCTAAATGAAAGCCAAATGAAATAAATATAATCCCGTTCGAACTCCGGTCAAGGCGAATTCGGGAAAGAATTTTACGAAATTCCAGAAAGAACTTAGCAATTCTATTTAACGTAAAGAATTTTCTAACTTAATCAATGATTAATTTAGATTGGAAAAAAATATATATATCATAAAAATTCTGCCAAAAATTCTAAAATATTATTAGTTTCGTGTGCGGCAAGTTGTTTCTTCAACAATGAGATATCGTTATGTAGAAGAAAAACTGATTAGGCTTTAGCTAAATGAATGACTCACCAAAATGTAATTTAGCATATGTTGTGTGACGTGGTGGCATTGAAGCATGAGAATGTAACAAATTAGCTCCGATTTTAAGCTCTGGTCGCGGTGAATTCCGGAAGGAACTTGACGAGTTCCACATAAGGACAAAACTGGACTACTTAATGAACTGCCTTTGCTATCTCAAGCTAAGTTTAGTTTATACGTACAACATATATATGCTCAAATACCTGCCACGAAATCCAACTATGTAAACATAAATGGATGTTATATTTTATGCATAAAACATAATAGAAAATGCTGCGCACCTAATAGACTGGTTACGTTCTTATTCGTCACTCATCATTTTCAATTATAATTACAGCGGTAGGTGCGTTATACGGTTAACATTTGGTTTATAAATACGTAGCATATCTCCTACGTTAACGAATTTGCCTATTGCGTGTATATTTAACTTTATACTGACTTAGGTTTTGAGTCAGTCTTTTGTTTAGTTTGACACTTATGGGTATCGCAGTCAACATAAATGTTTAACCAACTATCCTGTATCCATTATTATTATTATTACGTAGAAACACTTCATCTTTGCGAAGTGATGCTAAAGTTGCATAAAATGTAAAGACTCAGTTTTATATATTTAGGTTGCTCAATTCTGTTAAACGTAATGTAACACTAGCTTGGAAAAATCGATTTCATTTCATAGTGACATTTCTGTTGTCATATTTCAGCAGTGGAATGTTTAACATCCGAACTATAAAAAATTTTTCTGATCAGTTAATATTTTCAATCTAATTTTCATTAAAAAAATATTTCATTCGTCTTACGGCAGTGTAGGCGAATAAGTTGCAAACCTTGACAACACAATTTATGGCCGCCTTAATGGAATGCAAATCGTCTTGTTTAATTATTGATCACAAGTTGAAGTTTAACATGATTGGTTTTTATTTGCGGGCACGCCTCTGTGAACAACGCTGTTTTTCAGTGACAAAAATTTTCCACATTCAAAAGACAGACCACTCTTGGACAGACTAAGCAGTTGAGTTCTTGCAACTGCAATTTGGAGATGGCCTCATTGCTTTGGTTAGAGCCCCGTCAAGACATCCAATTGTTAGCGTCCGTTGCCAAAGGAGCGCCGTCACAAGAGGCTGCGATAGGTAGGCCTAGCTGCCAGCAACAGCTGGAGTATCCACATTTAGGTTTAGAACCTCTGAAACGGTGAGTGGTAAAAAATTTAAAGTCGTCATCCATTAACTGGCAGCGTCAATCATCATTTAACTCGATTAGTCGCGTTTACCAAAATATTTCTCGTTCAACATACCAAGTATAGCGCAAATATATATGAAGTTAATATTTATGAATTAATTCGCCTTATAATACTGTTTTATCTCACTTTCCAAGCAGCATATTATTTTTTTGTTGCAAAAAATTAAAGCAAAATATTACACAGTAGCTATTTATTTATTTGTTTTGCCTTTTGACAATCCAAACCGCTGCCATATTTGTCTAGACGGTGCAAAACACACATTTGCACTTAAACTAACAAAATGTTTTGCGTAATAATGCAAAACTGTTTTCACTATATGTTTTGTATTTCTTAGTCTTCATCGAAATTACGGTAACCGTATCGCCTAAACAATTTATCATTTACGGGGAAAAGGTTTCATTTAATTTTTGTGTGCCTTGAGACAGTCGATGCAAAAATATACAAGCTTGCACAATTGAACTAGACTTGAAATTTAACTTTAACTAACATTCTATTGGAGTGTATTGGCGGATTTTAACCATGAATTTAAATAATTAGATTGCACATTTAAAATATATTTTCATGATTAGAACATCAACAACACGGCCATTAATTCCTAAATATAATTAAAATCAGCAGTAGTATAAAAGAATTTTTATTTGGACACTGAAAGTTATTTTGTCAGTTTGGTTATTTAAGGACTTTAGTTAGTGAGAATTTAAAGATGGCCGTTGGCATATTTGATCCAAGTACCAATGAAATCTTTGATTTGGTGCTTTACAAAGAAATTATGTGTGCTGACAGAATTTCTTTATAGTTTTGCATTTTCTCGTATTCGAAGAATTGCCAATTGTTTAAAAGACATGAATCCAGAAGACTCTAGCTATTGTAAGTTGACCAGTAAATCCATGAAGTAAGGATTTCGCAAATTCATTCACAAAGATCACCAGAAAACACAAATTTACCGAGACGAGTTCCATTGTTTTCATTTACCTTACGAAAAAACATTTTAAAAGTGTATCTGGAGTTTAAAAAGGCTAAACCCTCATCACCCTGCGAAAACTTGTAGAGTATCTATTTAGACAGATGCAATTTAGTTAGTTCTAATTCTATATTTTCATTTAGAAAATTATACAATTAACAAAGCTAATAAATATATCGAAATTGATGTTGAAACTCTCTCGTTCATTATTTGATAATCAGTTAATAGTTATTTTGTTCAAAAGATAAAAAAATCTTTAATTCTATTCACCTTCATATTTTAATTTTATTACATTTAATGACTATTCACGTCATTATGCTTACATTCGTAACAAAGCAGGATTGAATGCCAATTTATTAAACTTACTATGGAAGGTTTCATAAAAGACCTCAGTTACATAGACATTTAATAAGATCCCCGTAATATTAATGTGTGATAAGTGGAGTAGTTTAAGAAACACCTGGTAATATATTTTGGGCTTATATACATATTTAAAACGGACTCACCGCTAATGAATATATATATATATATATATATATGAATTTTTCAAGTACAAATCTAACACTCCATCAGATACCATATGAAATTCATCTAGTAGACCGTTCTTCTCCTTATTGGGAACTCCTGAAACGCTTTCCAGTCTTTTTAAGCGGACTGGACTCAAACTGGTGCACATTTTATTCGTAGTCTGAGACAATTCGCTTACTACACGAAATTGGAAGCAAAATTCCAACCTCTGTTCCTTGTAGGCCTTTTTCTACACTTGGAACCTATATTGAATCTCTTGTTACCTGAAGTGCTATCTAGCCACCTCTGAACTCTCTCAAAGCCAACATGCCATGTATCGGAATTTTATTGATTTGGAGTCAAATAACAAAATTTTTATAATATATAGTCTATCAGTTTAAACGGTACATTACATTAGATAACAAATCATTTCCTCAAAAAACGCACAATTGCATATATATATATATATATATATATATATATATATATATATTTAGTTCCTTTAAAGCAAAGAAACCAGTATATTTATAACGAATTTGAATGATGTATTGATCCTGTAAAATGTGATAATTGATATCGATTAAGGCCAGAACTTATAGATTTTCTGGAGTAACGGATGTTCAGAAGTAGCTGTAATACTATTTTTTTGTGAAATTTAGCATATCCCGAAACCCATTGGGATGATACCAGTTCTGGACTCGGCCACACAATGTTGGTACCATGAACCAACTGAGCAACTATAGTGTTGGTACCATGTACCAACTAGACAATCATAGTGTTGATACCATTTCCAAACTATGTTATATACATTGAGTTGACTTTAAAGTCGCATTTTCGATGACTTTGTATGAAGGTAATTTCACTACTGCTGGTATACACATTCGTATAATATATTTTACCGTCCAATCTTCCTAGATTTATTGACCAAATATATAACGGGTATAGGACGTTATATCCGCTCCTACTTATAAGTCGTTAGTAAGCACGAAACGAGTGGGCACATAAGAATTTTCCTTCCATTCATGCCGTGTTTGGTATATCCTACTGGTCATAATTTAACTAATTTGATACTGGTTGGGAAACACCTAATACAAAATTTATTTAATAGACCGTTTTCGTCCATATTTGGAACTCTTCAAGCACTGTACATATGCAACGCAGTTGACGCAGTGGTTACAGATTCAGCCTCTGAAGAAAGTGTAACCCGGTTTGAGTTCCTTACACAAAATTCTGGATTGAACTTGAGGTGTTTCTAGTAAATGTTAAAAGCGGTCTACTGGAAGTATTTCCTTTGCAGCCTAATTCAATGTGCACTTTATAAAGCCAAACACATATCAAAATCCTTTTATTCGTCTTCAGATATATATATATATATATATATATATATATATATATATATATATATATATATATATATACATGAAAACTGAAATTACATATTCAGTACACATTGGTCTATTAAATGAATGAATGTTATTTGAGATTGTATCTTTAATATGACACGCGGTTGTAGATTTTCTTTTCTGTCTATAAATTAAATTTTTATTGATATTTTACCTGATCATCTACTTGCGTATCTGAGCTTTGCATAATGTCTGTTTGTGGAAATTTTTCACATTTCTCTCTTACTGATTAGTTTACTAGTTTATTCTGGTTCTGAATTATCCGAGTTTCGTATTCTGGATAATCGTGAAGCTTTTGTTTCATGCTAAGCCCGTAGTATTTTCATGATTCGCTGCAAATCTGTTTAATGCCCTTTAATTTGTTTACCCTAGTTTTTTGTAGCCTTTGTAGTTGCTAATTTTATATACTGAAAATGGCTTTTTCCTCTATTTATTCCTAGCCAGTCAAATATTTTATTTTGTCAATGAAATTGTTTTTTGATAAAGAGTGCGTAATAAGTGTTTCCGAATTTATCGCATCGTACATTGTGAATAATAGATAAGTGAGAGTTACTCAACTGATGCCCTGTTTGTATAAAGTGATCCGTAATTCCTTATTTAGCGGCTGGTGTAACTTCTCTCTGTAACAAATTCTGTGGTAGGTATTGATGGATTTTATTGATTATTTGCTTCTTATTTCTACTTTTGCAAGTGTTTCCGCATTTAAATACAATATTGTAAGCAATAGGATGAACGAAAAAGATGCAGTTGATTTTCAGCGTTTAAATAAAAATATCTCCATCAGAGACTTTTATATTTCTGTTAGTTTTGCGACTGCCCACATACAATAGGATTGGTTTTTATATAAGACTCGAAAATTGGATTCAAAAAATTTTAAAACTTCATGTTTACCTTAAATTTGGTATTTTTTCTTGTGATGTGGTTCATTCTCTTAGTATTTATGATGTTGGAAGATCTCCTTATGAAGGTAGCTTCATGTCGCCTTTTCAGTTTCTGAAAATCAATTAATTTATCCGGATATGTGTCCATTTTCAAGATTTTCTTCAAGTTCTCTAAATTAAACTCTCTATTTTTTGCTTAAAACATCCCTTCTTAATTCAGTTAGCTAAGTTATTTATAAGGTTTCCCATATAGGATTTAAAGGACGCTTCTTTTATAATAAATGTGCTGTCTTAAGAGTGGAAATATCCGATTAATCGATCGTGTCAAGCTTTCGTAGGTCCCTCAGCGCAGTTGGATGTCGGCAAAAAGAAGCCTATTTTATTCCTCTTCCTCCAGTGTGTATGCGATATCTTGGTCGGCTTCGTTGGCCTGATATAAGATTTTTCTAGGATTTAGAGCCTTTCTTTTAATCTGAAATCCGTGTACAAATACAAGAAGAACCTTGTAAATTACTTAAAAATCCGAGTCAGGAAGATATACTTTAAGCATAAGGTTTAGGAAGAGTTTGGCCATTTAAAATGGATCATGAATATGAAACATTACCCGCCTAAATCTATCATTGTTAACATTGAACCTCGCACGGTTGGAGTAGAAGAGGACAGTCGCAAAAAAACAGTCAGTATGCTTTGCATAGATTGTCAAATAGCTGATAATAAACGAATAATTTGATGCAATACATCTAGAAACCAATTAACGTAAAAAGACATTCAAACTCCAAGCCATTCACAACTATAAAGCATATGACGCAATCTCAAACAAATTTCATTCTTTCAATTTCAGAAACCCATATGTAATCAACGTGTAATTCTCTTTCGTGTATAGTTAAGCCTAATCAAAATATTATAGCAAAATTTCTCCAAAATAGTCACAAATGAATTTACTTAAATCTGATCTGTGTGTCTTTATTCTTGCTGAATATTTGATGATTTACAATTTTGGAACACAATGGACATATTCATATGTAAGTATAGATATATACGTTTATATATAAATCGATATATATATACTCTTTGTGTAAATCAGGTATAAGTCAGCAAATGCAATTCATTAAGTAGAACGGTTTTTTATCATTGAGCATACACTTGACAGGATCTCGAATACCGGAGCTCTGACAGCTGCATATTTGTTTGAGAGACTTGCAACTCTTTATCCGCATAAACCAAGCCGCGCACTACGTGCAAACTGAAGTTATATATTAACTTATTCCTCTTTTGGCCATTCCTCGTTCCATTTAGAACATATTTGGCATCGCTTTTTAACTAACGTTCCAATTTGCCACCCAAAACTATCATAGTCGATCAGACACCATGCCACTTGAGGAATTGATATTAAATTAAATTATTATAGCAGAATTTTATTTTCAATTTTTCAATAAATAATAAAAATCGCATAAGTTTAAAAACGCAATTTATGAATTAGACCGATTTTGACCATTTTGGTCAATGGTTGTGCATTCACAAAAGTTTCCGCAATGCGCGTCGAACCGCTGAACATTTGATTTAGAATCGTGCAACTCATTCATTATGCAATCAAAGCTACGCAAAATAAACAATTCATAGTTTATTGAACACGCAAGTTATCAGTTTTGACATTGTTATCTTGAATCATACTATTCTTGCAGGTGGATTAGTTACAAGGCTATGAAGCTGAAGTGCGTAAGCAAATGTTTGCTTTAATCTGCTATTTTTAGTATTGTGCTGTGGATATAAATAGACAAATTGGCCTGAGGATAGAAAAGGGATTCACTTTCCGAAACGTCGCCAGTATGCAATGATGTGATAGAACGGCATTTCCATTGGGACGAATACAAACTCCGCCCGATCGAAGACAAAACGAAATTGGAAATTGTGATCAATCGGATCTTTGTGAAATTGTCCGTGCAAAGCTACTAACCGCGTACGCAAAACGCGGCATTGGAAAATATGAAGTTAGCACTCCGCAATCATAATCCGTTCGTAATACTTTAATTATATATATATATATATATATATATATGCATAAATTATATGTATTAAAAATATATCTGTTTAAATTTAGTGAAAAGAGGGGAATTTTGAATTTTAAATACATTACGATGTGTTTTTATCTGCTGTAATTAGTTTGAATGCATCTATTGATTTGGTTTGTCACCATTACAAGCTATTTTCAATTCTTTAACGTTCAACTAATTTAAATTAATGAGAATACTTTAGTTATGTTGACCTGAGGATAAGCTAATTGTCTATCATTATATTAATAGTCAAAGACACGATCACGATATATATGCTAACTTGGCTTCTAGTATGGCACACCTATGAAAATGCATTCTGGAATGTACGAATCATAAAAATAATAAGTGGATCAAATCAATATTTCAATGTTGTGAATAAAAGTTTCTTGTCTAATAAAAAAAATACATATATATATGCTTAGATCAAGGTTGCAATCTTGATATTAACACCAGTCCCATTATATGCATAGATTTGTTTGTATAAACTAAGAATTGCATAATGTCGAAAAGGCAATTCCTCCAGTAAACCGGTTCTGTCCATATTAGGACCTCTTCATGTAATGATCTTGATTTTGCCGCGGACAGGGCTTGAACCTTGGCACGTCTGCTTCGGAATCTGTCGCTCTAAATATTGAGCCACTTGGCCACGCAAAAGACAATTCATCCAGTAGACTGGTTTCGTCCTTATTAGGAACTCATCACGTAACGCCCAGAATGTGCGACAGGGTGGATCGGTGGTTAGAGCAACAAATTTGAATGCAGACGTGCCCAGGTTTGAGCACTGTCCGGGACAAATTCTGGACAGTATCTAAAGAGTTCCAAATAAAGACAAAACCGGTCTACTGGATGAATTGCCTTTTCCACATTATACAGCACTTAGTTTATACTGGCAACTGAACTGGTGGTTATATCATAATTACAACCTTGAATTGAAATATTAACACCGCCCACGTAATTTATTTTGTTTTTTTTAATTTTGTCAACTAACTGCTTTTAAGCACTATACTTTGTATCGAAGTATTTGATTCACATTTAATAACAAAGAGAAGGACAGCCCAGTATGTGTGAATTTTATGTTATATTCGAATATCATTATTGGTTGAATGCAATATCGTCAGAAAAGAAATACAAAACAAAATGTGGTGTAACGTAATATGCAGAGATTACGTTCTGCTGATGTTATCACTAACCTTGCATTTGACTTGAGTTACCTTTTCATTAATTACAGTTCCTTTATATAATAAAACGAATATTGGTTGCGCGGGTGTGGTTAACAATTATTATAATTAAGGTTGCGGTCTTGATATAAACACCTGACCCATTAATTACTTACATATGTCAGTATAAACTAAGAATTGTATAGTGTAGAAAAGGCAATGCATCCAGTAGAGACTGCTCTGTCCTATTAGAACCTACTATGTACTGGGCTAGAATTTGCTGCGATAGACTCGAACCTGGGTATGTCTGTTTTGGAATCTGGTGTTCTAACCACTGATCCAATAAGGACGAAACTGGTCTACTGGATGAATTTTGCATTTACACTATAAAAATTCCTGTTAATACTGACATATATGTAAGTACTAATAATAGGTGTTTATATCAAGACTGCAACCTTGATTATATTAATTTATCACTACTGCGAACCAATGTTCGTTTAATTATATAAATGTTCATTATACCACTTCCCCATGTAGTGTGTGGTGTCTGTTCACAGTAATGACAGATTGGGGATGGTTAGTTGGAACTTAGTCTAAATGGATGCCATATGAGCTCCAATCTAAAGGAAAAAATTGACTAACCAAGTTAAGTATTAGTTAGTATAACTGAAAAATTATGTGTAGTGTAGTGTAAGTACAGGATGTCTCAGTGATTAGAGCAATCAGGATTCTGAGGTATGGGCTGTGCCCAGGGTTCGAGTCCTGTCCGCGGGAAAATTGGCCAGTAAAATGATGAGTTCCTAATAAGGACGAAAACCGGTCTCCGGATGAATTGCCTTTCACTATACAATTCTAGTTTATACTGGCATCTAGGCAATTAATGGGTCAGGGTATTTATATCAAGACTGCAACCTTGATTATATTAATTGTTATCACCACTCGCGAACCAATGTTCGTTTATCTAAAATGTCTCATTTCAATACCACTTCCACATGTAGTGTGGTGTCTGTTCAGTAATGGCAGATTGAGGATGGTTAGTTGGAACTTTGGGTCTAAATTGATGCCATATGAGGTCCACCTAAAGGAAAAATAGACTAACTAAGTTACATTAGTTAGTATATAACTGAAAATTGTGTGCAGTGTAGTATGCGGCAGGATGGCTCAGTGGTTGGAGCACCAGATTCCGAAGCAGACGTACCCAGGTTCGAGTCCTGTCCGCGGCAAATTCTGGCCAGTAAATGATGAGTTCCCAATAAGGACGAACCCGTTCTACTGGATGAATTGCCTTTTCTACACTATACAATTCTTAGTTTATACTGGCATTTGTAAGTAATTAATGGGTCAGATGTTTATATCAAGACCGCAACCTTGATTATATTAATTACATTTCCTCATAAAAATTCAAAAATAATATCTTTTGTTTCATATTTACTCTGTGTCTCGCACTCTAGAAGAGGAAGTTTCAAATGCTTTTGGAATGTACATTGGAAATCACGCTGTGTTCTTGTAAAAAGCAACTAAAAGAAATGAATGTCTGTTCTGTTCAAAACTATTGTTTTGGAGAAAATTCGCTGTCGAATAGATATCAATACGGTTGCTGGCTGACGATGAATGATGGTAGCTTCATAATCACCATCATTATGCAGGTCCATACAAGAGCCAAAAGTGCAAAATATGTCATTGCCATATAATCATAAGTCGTTCATTGATATATATTGACTATAAAAGTACACTAGGTCGACAAATGTATACGGAGTTTCCTTCTCTTGGATAGTCTGCCAACAAAGGCTGATGAACAGTATCTGCCCAGATGGCAGTGGCCAAAGGTTCCTTCAGCCGCCGAAACTTGCCCTTCGCGACTGACACGCTTGCTCTCATTCCGTCCCTACAAATTTACCAATAAAAGGTGCTGCGCAGTTAGACCAAATTCGAGGCTTCACGTGGAACAGGACGATGGCTGCGTCCCTTTATACCCGGCAAGGTTCATGCTACCATTCCCGGTCTGACGAGCTGGTGCTCGCCGTTCGTCAGGCCGATATTTTTATGGCTACGGGTTACCTTTTCCCGTATGGCTCATTTCACAATATGTTGATTTGCCAATGTGAAGATGGCCTATACTTACTTTACTTTACTGCGGCTGACTCCTTTTGGAGGATAAGCCGGCTCCATTGAATTGTGACATGTCATGGAGTTTCTTGGGAATTTGGTACAAGTGGTGTCCCCTCACCACCAGAGAATGGTTCTCAATTTCTGTAGTTTCATACAATTTGACGTACTAGTTGTTGTTCTGCTCATAGTGTCTGGCTTTCATGACGTAAATCGACAAGTGTGAGCAGCTAATTGTTAGCCGTGAGTGATGCGCGTACCATTGGAATGTCAGTAATTTTGTTCAAGATTACACATAGTTTTCACTTTTAAAATTTCACCTACTATTTGATTTTTAGGACAATGTATCTGCTATTCTCGTCGACAAGAACGGCAGGTAAAATTAACTTACATCAAATTGTAAGTGAACTTACATAAAACTACAATGTGTGTAACCAGCTGACCTAAGACAAAATCTTTGTCTTCCACAACGTTTAGGGTAATTTTACAATTCAAAAACGGTTGCCTAGACTTTGCATGATAAAATTTCGCCCGTTGAACTTACACTCTTCTCACACTTTCCATTCCGCTGTAGAAAGAAAATTGATTCAGTGAAAATTATAATTATAAAACTAAACATGTTTTCGGTAAAATCCTGAACAGAGGACTGCTAGATAAAAATAACCAAATGGTGGAATGTTGTATTTTGTAGTCACAAGACCAACATATTTTTATTGAAATTTCGCCAATCCCTACGAGTTGTCTTTTTTAAGCTGCGCTCATTTTAAGCTGAAAATAACCAAAGGTTCAAAATCTAAAACCAGTCATGTCTCATTCGCAACATTTATTGATAGAAGTGCTTCAAGTGACGGAAAGAGATTCCTGTCATCAGTCATGCCAATGTCTCCGAAAAAGCATTCCTTTTGTATTCCAAAAAACATATTGGCGCAAATAACGTATTTACTCATGTCAGTTTCAAATAAATGGATGTTCATCGTTGACCATGCAATAAATTTCTATTTGATATATAATTATCGTTGCATAAAACTAATATATATTAAATTACATATTATGTGTTGCTTACCTAGTAACAAATTAGTTCATATAACACCGGAAAGTTATACCGAAGTCAGCATGATCTCATGTACACATGCGTTTCTTGGTTAGTGGCGGCTGATCAGTAGGAACCAGTATTACGTTCCACACCATGAATAAATTTGGACAAGAAATACGGGATCATTCAAATATCGCTCAGTGCTTGACCGAATATATAGCGAGTTTTTTTGCATATTAAGGGTTCCAAATGTTCAGTCACCAGTAAACACGAAACGAATGTGTGCATGAGATTACCCATCTCGTTAATTTTAATATCGACATGCCTTTCTAGACCGATTGTTACTAATTTCTTTCCTGCCTCGCCATATCTTATATGTACTTAAATAAATGTGAAGTTCCTTCCTTCGTTTAAATTATTTAATTTAATTTGGCTAGAAATATTTAAGTTTTAATTTACAAGAACGAGTTCTTGTAAAGTGATCTTGGTTTTTATATTCCTCTATAAATTTTACCACATTATTCTCTAAAAAGTAGCTTAAACTTCGAAAGATTTTGTTGTTTCCAATAGACATTTCTTCCAATACTTCACTATTGTATCCATTTAAAGTATTTCTACTTTAATTTCCAATACCATCGCATGCTAAATTTTGCATGATTGACATAGATAAGAACTAGTTGCCAGAAAGAGATGTGATTGAGCGGTTACCTTCCTTTCCCGGTTCTGATTCCCACTACATATTTTCCAGTTTCCATCCTGTCTACTCTCATCAGCCGTTTTTTTTAGTTCTTGAATTGGCATTTAGAATTTAATTTCTGTTTTTGATTGGTCTTGCTGGTGTACTTAGTTACATGGTTGTCGTTGATAGGCGTGTTATAGCATTTGCAGAGTCTTACAAATGTAAATAACAACAAGCAGTTGCCAAGAATATATTTGGTTATTAAACGCGGTGATAACAATTATTATAATCAGGGTTGCAGTCTTGATATAAGAACCTGCCGCATGGTGGCTCAGTGGTTAGAGCACCAGATTCTGAAGAAGACGTGCCCAGGTTCGAACCTTGTCCGCGGCAAATTCTGGCCAGTACATGATGAGTTCCCAATAAGCTCTGAACCGTTCTACTGGCTGAATTGCCTTTTCTACACTATACAATTCTTAATTTATACTGACATATGTAATTAATTATTGGGTCTGGTGCTTATATCAAAATCGCAAACTTGATTATAATAATAAGTATTTTTGGTAGGTTGGTAGTAAACTAGGAAGCTTCCATTAACCTCTGAAAACTTTGGCAATGCGTGCTCGATAGCTAACTTCTAAAATGGAATTGTCCACTATTAATTTATCCGAGAAAATTTATGATGTATGCATATTAGTAGTTTACTTATAGAAACCTACAATTTGTGTTTTGCGTTTTTCCCCTTCCACTAGGGTCATTTATGCTGGACATCTAAGCTGAGGTATATTGTACGTATTTACATATTTAGTTCTGCAATCAACACATTTTGAAGTCATTCTACTAATTTTTTTCCTAATATCGTTGAACGTTATTCATTTCAAGAAATATATTTAATGAGCCTATATTTTACTAAAATAATTTCATGCTAGTATCTGCGACGAATTCTAAATCCTAGTTACTCATAACTTAAGAAGATCAAATGGAAACAGTTTTATGATTAATCGTATAAATCTTCTTTGGTATGGGGCGTTATTGAGGCTGATATTTTAGGACTCATGTTGCTAGTCACCTTTTCATGATTACGCATAAATATGCCCTAACAGTAATCGAATACGATAGTCTACGAGCATCTGGTACATTTACCGAACTATTTATTATTGTGCCTGCTAGTCTAGAGTTGAACCCATGGACAATTTTAGCATTCAATTATTTTTTAGATGGCTGACAGTTGCATCAAGGTAGCTAAAACAGTTTGCCTTCATTGCGAATTTCGATACAGTGGAGTTCAGGACCGGCAGACAGAATGTGTAATTCGGTAAGATTACACGTGATATGAAATAGTAATCTATTAATTCTGTTAATATATTCACAATTGATGCCCAGCAATGCCGGTGTCATTAATCATCTCTTGACATTCTACTTGGCTTCAAGCGATAGCATCATTCAGTCCGACAAATAATTTACATTAATTCTTTGGGGACAACGCGCAGTTTCGCCAAATTACTACTGTCAATTATCTTATTGCTAATAGCATTATTGTAAGTGGTAGTATTGCAATCACGTTAGTTTACATGGCAATGCTGATAAAGTCATGAAATTATGCTTGATAACTTTCTGTCTTAATAACATAATTTGTCAGGGCTATGTCATGTGTTATCAAATCAGTTTATCCTACGAGGGCGGCCATGCCAACCTGGCATATGAACACTAATGGAAGAGTAGAATGGGTCATTTAATTGTTAGCTGGCTGATGAATTTATTGTTTATTTTTCGACATTTTGAATTGGTGGATTCAGTCGTTATTTACGTTTTATTAAATGCATAGTTAGAAGGATTTTAAGGCAATTATTTTCTATATTGAACATTCTATTGGCAGGACGTGAAGCAAATAAGCTGATAATCGCTAATGATTGTTAACTTGAATTTAACAAAATTAAAACATGCTAGTGTTTTAAATATTTACCGATACTGCTGTTACGAAAATCTACACCTAATTGCCTTGTCTGACTCCCTTCCAAAAAATCTTCATTCTTCAACTAATTTGACTTGCAAAGTCGATTCAGTTATCGATTGCCAAATTAACGAAGTTAATTCTTCAAATAACAAATCAATTTGCCAAAAAAGATTTTTAGTTTATCAACAATTGTTTTGATGATAAAATTAAACAATCAATGATGGCGCGGATGGTGGCAACAATTACTATAATGAAGATTGTAAGCTTGAGGTAAAACCAATCAATTTTTATTTAATCAGTCCTCAGACAACAGACCCATTGAGTGCGACTGACGATATTTTTGCTACCTTAAATACTGTTTGTTGCGGAGAATTAATATATATGAAAGTATGTATAAGGTGTTGAGAATCCAGTAACAAATTAGTTCAGTTGTGACCAGGAGGATAAACCAAAGGCAGCATGAACGAAAAGTATAATCTCATGCACAGTCGTTTCGTGCTTATTGGCGACTCATCAGTAGGACGCGGTATTACGCCCTTTAACCACTAAATATTTGGCCGAAGTTTGTGGGATAATAGGACGGCACAATCTCCTAGACGAATGTGGTAACATGCAATAGTGAAGCTAACATCGTATATCATTGGTTTACCCTTCTGGTTACAATTGAACTAATTTGTTACTAGGTTCGCAACACCTAATACATAGTTACATAAATATT